>BQNB010002420.1:0-125164 GCA_026074375.1 Tanacetum coccineum | reverse complement strand
CTTATTATGAAACTCCCTAGTAATATAGCACTATGATTAACTAAAACCACATATAATTCTATATAGCTACATCACCATCTAATCGTTTTAATGAAATTGCGTTTATAAAGTGAAAACGTTTATAAATGACTATTTAGTAAAAATGGCGTAACTTTCGCGTTTTAAGCTCGATTTTGACGTTTCTTATGCCCATGCTTTCGTATTAAGACGAGTTATCAAAATTTGGGCCTACAGGTGAATAGTAACTTTTACTGTTCATACCAGTTTATAAATTTATTTTTATAGTTTTAGTTATCGTAAACTCGCAAACGTCGTATTTTATTTGTTATAGCTCCGTTTTTAGCGATTCTTTCGAACACGTTCTCGTAATTAAATGTTCTATTTATTTATGATGTTTTTACCTATTTTATAAACAGTAACTTTTTATAAAATTATTTTTATAAAAGTATTAATTATCGTAAACTTGTAATCGTCGTATCTCCTTCGTTATAAATCGGTTTTTCGAGTTTCTTACCTTTTTGGAATCGTCATGAGACGTATTATTTTTATAAAACATAAAATCCATGCTTTGGATTTCGAACCAAAATAGCCCCTTAATACCAATTAGTTATTCATATATATAAACTTGTTTTATATACTTTTTCAACTTAATAAAATACCACAAGTTTTCCACAACCCTTTTTATCATATGTCATACATACTTAGGGTTCCTAGTCCAAGATATATTGAATCACATAACACATGAATAAGTGTACAAGATTATAATCACAAGCAAAAATATGTTTTACATGTTTAAAAGCATCCTAATGGTAATTTCACTACATAGAACTTATATACACATAAAATGATAAATGTAAAGACATAAAGGGTTTTAGGTAACCTTATGGTGATGTAATATGATAACCAACACAATCTAAACCCTTGTTTAGATTATAAACCCAAGCTTGCAAGATCTTGAAACCCTAAACCCTAATCTTCCATTCTTTGTTTCAATACTTGTAAATGGTTAACCAAGACTTCAAACCATATTAGTGGGTCTTAGATATGTTGTGTGTATGCTTGTATAAGTGGTAGATAATTTTGTATGGTTTGTGTGGGGAAGGAGTATTGAGCTGTGGGGTTTCAAGAGGAGAGAAAGAGAGATTGTGTTGGTTTCTTAGCTATGTGTTATGAATGAAAGAGTGTATGCATGAGTACATATAATATAGCTAGTCAAAGATAAACTAACAAAGACCAAAAAGACCAAGAGGGGGGTGGTTTGGGGCGGCAAACATGGGGAGGGAAACAAGGGGAGGGTTTTAGGGGTCTTTGGTCTTGCTAACTAGTCATGAGCTAGGTATTAATGGCTAGTGTTTGTACATGGTCCTTATGTCTCTTGGTTCCCTAAGATGGATGTTGGTTCATGGTTTTAAGGATGTAAATTGACTAGAAATATCTTATGTTTAATTGTGAAAGTATTACTTGCACTTTCTAAGTTGTAGTTATTAAAATGAGTAGTTATATGTAAAGATGTAATACTTGCAAATTTGAATGTCTTGGCTTATTTCTTTATATGTGGGACGACTCAAATGAGTCTCATGGGTAAAGTTTTATAAAACTTTGAGTATTACTAATAATCATAGGTATTTATTGAAGCGTAGAAAAGTTTTGGTGGTTCCGGGAATACCTAAACTTAATTTATCGCGAAACGTAAACGTTTTACGTAACCGATAAAAATAAAACATATTAAGATAATTATTACTTTAGTAATAATAATATAATGATTGCTTGACGTAAACTTTAATTTGTTTGATGCCCGTTTACGTTGATCGTTGATTTTTTAGTTTACGCGATTTAGCTTAACGTTTACGATTTAAAAGCAAACGCGTACAATACTAAAAGTACATAGTTAATTAAGTGTCGTCGTACATTGATCAAAAATACAGATTGTTACACTTATTTTGCATTACCTGATTTCTTGTATATATAAAAATTTCATGGCTCCTACAGGTGTACCGGAAAATGTTGTTGGGATTTCATCTCAGACACAACATTGGTTTTCCTTCCATTGCTACATTTATTCAACTGCATATAAGCTACGTATCAATCCAACTTCGGTGCATTTCTTGGGCCTCTTCCTGTACATAAAGTGTGCCCTTAACAGATACTTGTAGCTTATTTGACGTAGCTTATTTCACTAACATATAATAAGATAAGCATCCTAAACACCCTCAACCTGATTATCAGCAACCCCAAACACGAAAAATACACAATAATTGAACATACACCAAGAAAAAAAAATTATATATTAGCAATATCTTCGGAAAAAGTTTCACATAATTATTGTGAAACTCAATATAATTATAGTGTCTGAGCTCTCCACCTCGAGGGTGATTGTCTTTCCAGTCAAGGTCTTAACAAATATCTGCATACCTCCTCTCAAATGAAGAACCAAATGCAAGGTCGATTCCTTCTGGATATTGTAATCAGCAAGGGTACGCCCATCCTCTAACTGCTTACCAGCAAAAATCAATCTCTGCTGGTCTGGTGGGATCCCCTCAAACTTGGTCTATATACACACATCTCAGTCACAAAAAGTAAGCTTATAAAACATAAGCCCAAGATTAAATAAGTCATAAGCCGGCTATATAAGCCAAACCAAACACCCCCTTATAATAAGGTAACCCAAAAGAATAATAGAGGAAGAGAGGAAGAAAGGCAAAGGAGAGGCGGTCACGGCGGCAGCGGTGATCGTGCAAAGTGGTGTGGATGTAGTGGTGATATGGTGGTGGTGTCTAGATCTGCTTTGAGAAGATGAAGAAAGTGTTATGAGAGAAGATAAATCAAGACCTAGATTTGCTTTTTGTGAGTATGGCGGGTCTTTGAAATTTATGGGAAAATTTTAGGAGGGACTTGTTTTTGATTGAAAAGACAAGTTTGTGATAAAAGGTAATGTTTTAAAAACAGGGTCTTTAATCGACCCGGTCAAGTCATCGGGTTACTGGTTCGACCGCCAGGTCAACCCGGTCTTTCACAACAAAATAATAATAAAATATTTCTAATGATGCAAAATATATATATATATATATATATATCCTTTGTTATCTTTTTCCATTTCCACTCAGGAAATTTCTGGTTGCTAAAGAATCCTAGGGTTTTGATGTTCGGCTTTAAATCTTAGAACAAGTTAAGAATCTGCTAACGTCATCAGCAATGTCTCTCTCTTTACCAGGCCAAATTACAAGGTCTATCTTTTCATACCAGGTACATCTTAATCCGCAACTCAGGAATGTACTGAATATTAGAAAATATAAGAAAAAACTTCATCCTTGATCCATTTTCTTACACCACAAAACTGTTGGAATCCAGATACGATCAAAGAAGTTAAATTTCAACATCATCTCATTGCTTAAAGTGTCTTTCTAATCCTTAGCCCATTCTGTTGGGGCTTGGAGATCCTTGGAACGCTTTGCTCTGCGCTTCCAATAATCTTAAGTCTTAAGTCCAAGAATGAATAGGTAATACTCATAGCACGTACTCATCTGGCTTTGGAGTCTTTCTTTTATGCTCAAGGCCAAATTCTGTCACCACATTTGCTTGCCCGGGTTGGTATTTTATCTCCACTCGTAGTCATGAGTAGCTCGATCCACCGCCTTTGGCGCCATACTTAAATCTTTCTGGGCAAATATGTACTAGAGAATCTTTGTGGTCTGTTTAGATAACACTTTTTGTCCCATAAAGATAATCTTCTCTGATTAAAGATGTGCAACACTCCGCACCCAATTCAGTGTCATGTGGTGGTATAATTTTTCTCATGCTTCTTCAACTGTCTTGACGATATTGCTTTCACTTTGCACACCTACATCAGCACGCTTCCCAAAACTTGTTTTGATTGCATACAATTAGACCAAATAGTCGTCAGGTCCATTGGGTCTGTAAAACCCAAAACTCTGGTAGCAGCGAATAGTAACATTGGGGTGCTACTTCAAGTAAAATAAACAAGATAAAGGGAAATGACCAGAATTGACATTTTAAGATAATATTTATTCTATAGCAAAATATAGGAGTTATTTCATTAGGTCCCATAAGTTTTTGGTTGTCATAAAAAATCCAAATACATTTAAACAAAAATCATCAAAAGTTGA
Organism: Tanacetum coccineum; assembly: GCA_026074375.1. Classification (NCBI taxonomy): domain Eukaryota; kingdom Viridiplantae; phylum Streptophyta; class Magnoliopsida; order Asterales; family Asteraceae; genus Tanacetum; species Tanacetum coccineum. The sequence goes on along the minus strand of BQNB010002420.1, from coordinate 121,040 downwards.
CTTACAAGTTTTACTGAAAGACAAAAGTTGATAAAAATTTAGATAAAAATCAGAAACCATCTTCATTGATATCTGCCACGGCTCCACTTCCGATCTTCTTACACTAGGGACCCTTGAAATTTAATGCCTAAATAGTCAACACAAAGGTGAGTAGAAATCTTAGGTTTGTTGGTAAATTGTTGGACCACAGATCGATGTAATAATCGCTCTAAAAACTACATTTAGTGTCCAAAACGGTTATTATTGCACTAGGCTCCATGAAACCGAAGCCTTAACTAGTTTTGTGCCCGCAAATTTATTGGATGCCTTGCACCAACAACCTAAAAGTATTCTCAATGTTAAATGCCACCATGGTCAACTTGTGACCAGAAATTTCCAGGTGGGGATTGTCAGTCTCAGAGTAGTTCTATCCACAACACTCGCGCTCACTTATAATAGCAATTGACGGTTCATTGATATTGATAGGGACTTAAGTGGCAATGTGGTAACTTAGGCAATAATATTAAGGAAATAATATGGATAGCATACAGTTTTAAAAACACTTTGAAAAACACTTAGATAAAATATATCTTGTGTCCAATAGTTAAAATATGCAATATAATTCACCCCTTAGAGTTTGTAAAACAATTAAGTAGTAAAAAAGGGGCTATGAACTAACCTTGAGTACTGTAGTCCAATTAATACAGATAAATTGTTACGGCAAACGTTTGATGCCAAACTATTTAATTTAAGGTCTTATAAGTACCGGGGTGGTCTTCAATTTATAACTTTCAACTACAAATCTTATAGTTAGTTAGTCGTGCAATCGTTCATGGCTATCATAATTAAAGAGGTAATTGACTTGGTGTTCGAGGAGTTAGGATATTAAATCGTAAATCCAACAACATCGTCGTACGCATACGAAGAGGCTATTATGAAATTACCTAGTATTTTAGAACTTGGATAACCACTCAATATTCAATAGACATAATCACCGTCTAATAGTTTTAGTTTATTAAGATTTATAAAGTGAAAACGTTTATAAATATACTTTTCGTAAAAAATACTCATTGGTCGTTTTATAGCCCGTTGACTCGCAGTTTCTTAAGTCCACGTTTCGTTGTAAGCGAGTGATCAAAATATTATATTTTCATGTTTTTGATTTTTATGTGATGTATAGTGTTTTTACTATTCACAAACAGTATATACTCGATTTTTTATACTTTTAAGTACGAAAAAACCCGTTTTAGTCGTTTTTCTTATTGTTATAGCTCACGTTTTTATCGATTCTTCGAGCACGTTATAGTAATTTAATGTTTTATCATATTATGGATGTTTATTAAAGTATAAGTTTCTGTGGAGAATAGTACTTTTATAAAAAATTGTTTTATAAAAGTATTAAACTATCTATTAACTTGTAAATGGCGTATCTTCTTCGTTATTTAATCGGTTTATTTCGAGTTCTTTTTGAACCCATCGATCCTTGTGAACATGTAGTACTTTTAATAAAAATCATTAAACATATATGTAAATTTTAAAATTACAAATACAAAGCCCCAAAGATATGTATTTCATAATGGGTTTAAACTTGTTTTATGTATTAATTAGTTTTGTTGTTTATCTTTAAAATATAATATCCTGATTTTACATATGTGGTACATATAATAAAGTCCAATATCATCCTTAGTCCTGTAAATTCTTTGCAACATGTTCAACCTTTTATTCATTATTTTTCATTGTGAAGATTAAGAACTTTATAAATACCCTAAATTTACTAAATACATGTTTTTACTTTAATCGCCATAGGTTAACATACTTTTATTTTTACTTTTCCATGATATATAGGACCATTTTTTATATGAAATAGTATAGTGCATGTATCAATAAAAATAAATAATAACTCATTTTACATATTAGAAAGTCCTTAGTGGTGATTATGGTTATATTTAACATGTAACACATAAAATCATAAGAAATAAAAGTATGAAGGATTTAGAAAGACCTTAGTGATGATGTATAGGATGTAAAATGAATGCTAAACCCGTGTTTAGATTCAAAACCAAGCTTTCAAGCTTATAACCCTAGATTAGGTTTCCAAATAAAAAATAACCCCCTAATCTTTTACTCTTTCTTCTCTTAATACTTGAACAATGGTGATATCAAAAGGCTTGTAAACACCTTAGAATACCTTAAGTATGTTGTGTTTGGGTATTGTATAATCTTTAGAAATAGAAAATCAAAGTATGGATTTAGTTTGGCAAGGGTTTTGTGCCGTGGGTTTTAGTGTATAAAAGAGAGAAAGAAAATGAAATTTTCAAGTATAAGAGTATGAAAACTTTACTCATGCATGCATGCCTATTTATAGTAAAAATATCTCCCTAACTTAACCATGGTACTCTTTCTAAACCCTAGGTTTATGTTACTTAACATGTTGTTAAAGGTGTAAGTGATATTTTATTAAATTCTAGATATAATTTACAAAGTTGAAAAGTTCTTGTCTCACCTTGTAAATTTCGGAATTATATATTATATTGAATCTGTGTGATATCCCATGAGTGCCAATTGCTTAAAAATCTCCGAGTTGGGTATAGAAGTAGTACTATCATGATCATCCAACTTGAGATGTCGTCTTAAAGATGCTTCAGTGATAGTCATTGAGTGACCATCAATGGTAGCAGTAATCTGGACTTCTCCATTATCATCATTAGTAGCTTCAGCAGACCTCCAAAATTGTTTGATAAAAGAGATATAAACATCTGGCTTCTTTATGAGTGCATAGCAAATGTGACTTCGATTTAAGAAATTGATGACTTGATGAAACACTTCACTTCCTATAGATTTCTCTAAAAACGCTACCATGTTGTGCTTGTCAAAAAATTCCAAATTTGCCATGAATAAAAGTGTGAGTAATCGTATGGGATATGATCGTTTATGAAAGAATGAATGCTGGAGAAAGTTAATTGAGATTATATAGAGAAAACGTAGAGATATGGTTTGACCGACTTAAAGAAATTGAGTTTATCGTGATTAAATCAAACGTATATATAGAAAGATCACGAAAGTCCAATTAGTCAAACCCTATATCATAGGTATTTGGCGGAAATATCTCAACGGCTCTATTTATTAATGAAAAATTCTGTTAGGGCTCAAACAGTACTAACGGTCATCCAGCAGTACCAAATTTGGCCTAGCAGTACTAAAATAAGCCTAGCAGTATTAACTTCTCCACCAAAAGCAGTACAAACTCCAAACTTGTGCATCATTCAAAAAATAGCTTCACACAATCTCTCTTTCTGTTTTTAAGCTCACATTTTATCTCTCAATTCTTTTAACTCACTTTGCACTCTGTCTGTTTTTCACACATCTCTCTTTCTGTTTTTAAGCTCACCAATTCTCTCTATTCTTTTGGCTCACAAATTCACACAAAGTATAGTTTTTGGCAAACTACCAGCCATTAACGGATTTGAGTAGTCTTTACCAATAGCCGTTTGCTTTGGACTAGCCAATGCTTCATTGTAAAAACATGGTGCATTGATGACCATATAGTTTTGAGTAAACTATCAACTATCAACGGATTTGAGAAGTCTTTACCAGTAGCCGTTTGCTCTGGACTAGTCAATTCTTGATGTCTATAAGACATGGTGAACTGATGACCATTTGTTGTGTGGTGTTAAAACCAACACTTGAAGAACAAACAACATTCCTCCCCTCAAATAATGCATCATTGAGTAACCAATTTCACACTTCATTGCTTATCCTGAAAGAGTTAGCTCAAAACCAAGAAAAACATAATCTAACCATTTTTCTTGTTTAGCAGTATTAAATCCCCTCAAATAATACATTATGGAGTAACCAATTTCACACTTCATTGTTTATCCTGAAAAAGTTAGCTTAAAACCAAGAAAAACATAATCTAAACATTTGTCATGTTTAACAGTATTAAGTGTTACTAACAGGATTAACATAGAAATAACCAGCAGTACTAATTATAAGTAACAGTTTTAACAAACAGTTTTAAATATAACTAGCAGTACTAATTAGAACTAGCAGTATTAATTTACACAGACATATCAGTACTAACATTTAACAAACTTTACAAAACAAACAAGAGATTTGGGCCTTAGGGATTGAGCATTCCAATACTTGAGACCAAGTACTGAAATCTACCAGCATCAAAACCTTTTGTAAGAAGATCTGCTACATTATGTTGAGTGTCAATTTTAGCCATTTGAATCAACTTTTTAGCATTACAATACTCTAATAAAAGATGCCAAATCACAATATGTTTTTGTTTTTGAATGTTGAATAGGATTTTCTATTATACAGATAGTACTAGTATTGTCAATATAAATAACAGTGTGCATAAAATTGTACCCATAATCCAGCAATTGGTTTTGGATCCAGAGAACTTGTCCACAGCAACTTGCAGCAGACTCAATAATCGACTTCATTGTAGAAGTGCAACCTACTTTGTTTCTTGTATTGCCAGAAATCTACCTATTTCCCAAAAACTGACAACCTCCAATGGTTGACTTCCTATCAAGTGTAGCTCCAGCATAGTCACTATCAGTATAATCAACTAACTCCAATGGAGAATCCTTAGAATACCAAAGACCTAGAGAGGGTTTGCCTTTAAGGTATCTAAAGATTCTTTTGACAGCTAAGAGATGGGATGTTTTTAGGGAAACCTGAAACCTTGCACATGCACATACTACAAACATGATATCTGGTCTGGATGTTGTAAGATACATCAAAGATCCAATCATAGATCTATAAAGATGTTCATCAACATCATCAGCATCTCCATCTTGAACCAAAGGCTTTTCCAAATCTGTGGGAGTAGAGGCAGACTTCACATCTGAGTAGTTGAACTTTCTCAAAATTTCATGGACATATTTATCTTGACTGATAAAAATGCCTTTCTTTCTCTGTTGGACCTGCAATCCCAAAAAGAAGGTAAGTTCTCCCATAGAACTCATCTGAAACTTATCCTTCATAAGCTTCTCAAACTCATCACAAAGCTCCTTCTTGGTAGATCCAAAAATAATGTCATCTACATAGATTTGAACAAGCAAGATATGCCCCTTTTGACTTTTGATGAATAAAGTTTGATCAATCTGTCCTCTTTGAAAGCCATTGCTCAAAAGATAAGTGGCCAATGTGTCATACCAAGCTCTGGGTGCTTGATGAAGTCCATATAGTGCTTTCACAACTTTATAAACTTATCAGAGGTCAGGATCTTCAAAACCTGGAGGTTGACATACATACACCTCCTCTTCAATTTGACCATACAGGAAAGCACTTTTGACATCCATTTGGTAGACTGTAAAACCCATATAAGAAGCATAAGCCAGGAATATTCTTATTGCCTCAATTCTAGCCACTGGAGCAAAGACTTCATCATAGTCAATGCCCTCTTCTTGAGTATGTCCTTGGGCAACAAGTCTTGCTTTGTTCCTGATGACAATTCCCCTTTCATCTTTCTTGTTTCTGTAGACCCACTTTGTACCAATTGCCCTATGACCTTTAGGTAAGTCTACAAGAACCCATACCTTTTGCAGTTTGAACTGTAGGAGTTCCTCCTGCATTGCTTCTACCCATGCAGGATCACTAAGAGCTTTAGAAACTCTTTTTGGTTCTTCCTGAGAGAGGAAACAAGCAAAAAGACATGTATGAAGGTCCTGGTGAGTCTTTCCTTCATAAATGGCACCAAGAAATCCTAGTTCACAGTAAGAAGTTGCCATTCTTCTTGTTTGAACAGAAGACTACACATCAACAATCACATGATCAATTGGGTGATCTTTGTGAATTCTTATATGAGGAGTGGAAGAAACTGCATAAGATGGTGAAATGTTCCCCAATTAATTTTCTTTAATCCTTTTCACTTAGTGTGTCTTCAGAATAGGAATTGGTCCCATCAAGTCTTCAGGAGTAGCAGTATTAACTTCAGGGATAGCAGGACTAACTTCTCTACTACCAGTATTAACTTCTTGCCTGGTAGTATTAACTTGTTGATCAGCAGTACCATTATTCTGAATATTGCTACCAGTATTAAGCTAGAACAGTATTTTTTTGTTTGTATTAAAGAGTCACAGTATTTCCCTTAGAATTATCTGACTCTTTATCACAACCAGTAATAGGCATTACACTTGAATCTCTAAGTCCATACTCATTTACCTCAGGTTGTTTGAATTCTTGTAGACCTGAATAAGATAAATCTAGGGGTGTTGGTCTATTTAGAATCAAAGGATGAGGAAGGGGACACATTGTATCCTAATCCCTTTTTTGCTTTTGTCAGTTATCTGACGTGCTAACAACTGAACTAAGTTCTTTGATGATTTTTCAAATTTACTTTGCAATCATAAACTCAACCTTCCTTATCATTCCTTAACTTTTTTCAGTTCAGTCTTAAGTAATCCCATTAGATACTCCTTTGTGACCTACACATAAATTCTTTTAAGCAAAGCAATTTCCTATAAAAAAGGTACTTCAATCTTTATATTTAATGATTTTGCCCTTCTAAATTGATTAAACCTCTTTTGTATTTAGAAACTTTAAAGCAGTAAATCATCTAATTTAACAAGTAAATCATCATACTGTTTCTTTAGAGCTTCATAATTTTGCAAACAAGATTTATCATTTGATACCTCAGAATCTGTGAATGCCATAAGAGCCATGTTTACTTGAATTTCATCCTCTGCCATGTCACTCTATCAAATCGCAGTACCATCTTATACACACAATGCCTTTCAAAGCATCTTCAATACTTACTGCCTTTGATGACCTTCTTTATTCCAATATCGTTGTCCTTTATTCTTGGTGCTCTGCATTTCTTTGGCAAAATGTCCCATTTTATGACAGTTGAAACATTCTACGGTGATTTACAATATCCAGCAGTACTGCTTTCATCATGGATAATCATCCTTCTAGTTCTCTGATAGAACATATCCTTGCCTCATGCTTAGCAGTGCCCATATTCCACTTTAGGATCCATTCTTTCAAATCATCATCATGAAGTTGCTCAAGATCTCCATGAACCCACTAGTTGAGACCCTTTGTGTTAGTGTACAAAAAGGCATAAACTGTGTGCATCACTAAAACTAGCAGTACTAGGATCATACTAGCAGTATAACCTTGGGTGGCGCCAGTACTAACTCTAGTGTTAATAGTATTAATAGGATTAGTACTGCTTGGACTGGAAGTGGTTAGAAATGCCAAGTTCATATCATCATTGTTAGAAGCAACAGTTCTCTTAACCTTTTGTTCAACAATTTTAAAATTGTTATACAAATCATCCAAACCTATAGTATCAAAGTCGGGTTTGTTCATCCAGACTACCACATGTGTATCCCATTCAGAAGGTAAGCTCCTCAAAAATTTAACATTTAGATCTTCTGGAGGAGTATCTACACCCAGAATTGCCAATCTACTAACACGCTTTTGAAGCCTATTAAAGATAGAGTCCAGTGATTCTGAGCTTGTAGCATTAAAGTTTTCATACTGTTGCTTCAGTAAGGCCTTCTGTGTCTCTTGTGCTCATTTCCTCCAAAGCGAGCTTTAATGGCAACAAACATTGATTGAGCATCAATATACTGGTTGAAGGTAAGTTGATGCTCATTGGGCAGTGCCATGAGCAAAAGACTTTGAGCCTTTACATTATTCTTTTTGCAAATCTTTTCTTCAGCAGAAGAGGGCATAGTCATCTTCAATGCTGTTGATGGACCAGATTCTGGTGCTGTAACAGGAATAGGTACCCACGAATTTTCCATTTCTATTACCTCACCAAATGCATAATCTTGGATCTGAAAGTACTGCTTGATCCTGATTTCCCACATCTCATACTCTCCTAGTTTGAGCATGGGAAGCTTTGCCAACGCATTGTTCTGAGAATTTTCTAACTCCATTTTCCCTAATCCAAAGTCTCTTAAAGCACAGGCTTTGATACCACTTGTTGATCCCACGCCTTGATCGATTCTTTATGTAGTAAAGTGTTTGTTACCTTGGAAGAATCCAAAATAACAAAGATTGAGACTTTGTATGTATACCAAAGTGTATGCGGAATCTACACTTTGATACTCTAGAGATGTTTATCAATGAAACAGTAATAACTAAACAAACAATGAACAATGAAAACACTGCTTCAATATTATTAGAATAATACGAGTACTCTTGTAGTACTAGGGTTACAAACCTTGAAGCTATTACAATTTTTCTCTCTAAGTATTTCTATCACTTGAAAATAAAATCTATCAAAACATAGGATATCTTTAATATAAACAAGGAGTCCTTACATAGATACAGCCTATCTTTTAGGATTCATTTTACAATTCAAATATAAACATCCCAAAATAATCTCCATGCATCCTTATCTCTAATTCAGCAGCTTGACCATCAGCATACAACTCTTTTTCTACTAGCAGTATTAATTAACACTGGCAGTACTAAGTTTGTACTGGCAGTACTAACTCCATTAGTGTTGTTGCCAGTATTAAGTCTTGTGAAGATTTATTCCTAACAAGATGGATGTTGGTTCATGGTTTTAAGGATGTAAATTGACTAGAAATATCTTATGTTTAAATGTGAAAGTATTACTTGCACTTTCTAAGTTGTAGTTATTAAAATGAGTAGTTATTTGTAAAGATGTAATACTTGCAAATTTGAATGTATTGGCTTATTTATTTATATGTGGGACGACTCAAATGAGTCTCATGGGTAAAGTTTTATAAAACTTTGAGTATTACTAATAATCATAAGTATTTATTAAAGCGTAGAAAAGTTTTGGTGCTTCCGAGTATGCCTAAATGTAGTTAATTGTGAAACGTAAATTATATGTAACGTATCAATTAAAAAATAAATATAAAAATCTGATTATTACTTTCGTAAAAATTAATAAAATTGGTTCAGCTTGACGAAACTTAATTCGTTTGGTGTCCGTATTACGTGATTGTTGATTTATAGCTTACGCGATTTAACTTAACTATTAAAATTGAAAGCGAACACGTACGAGAAAAAAAATTAGTAAAATAGATGACGTCGTAAATGACCTAAAAATATGGAATGTTACAGTATCCTCCGGTTAGAAGAGCCTTGTCCTCAAGGCTCAGGTTGCAACACCTGAAGGAGGTACGGTTTTAGAGAAGAGATGCGGATATTTCTTCCGGAATTGGTCTTCATGTTCCCAAGTATACTCAGCTCCTTGCCGAGAGTTCCAACGTACCTTGACCAATGGGATTCTTCTTCTCTTTACCTTTTTCACAATCTGTACCACATCTCAAAAAGGCTCTTCGACAAAACGCAGATTTCATCAATCATCGAATCATCCAAGGGACTTGAACTTCTGGTTTCCGCAACATTCTTGAGATTCGACACATGAAACGTGTCGTGAACACAACTCAACTCCTGGGGTAACTTTAGTCGATAAGCTATCGGTTCAACACGCGTTACTATTTCAAACGGTCCCACATACTGTGGTGCCAGCTTTCCTTTCTTACCAAATCGTACCACTCCTTTCCACGGAGATACCAATACGTAACACTCGTCTCCAACTTTGAATCATGAGGCCTTACGCCCCTTAGCAGCGTAGCTTTTTCTGGGCACTCCTAGCCGGTTTTCAATCTTTCCCTAATTTGAACAATCTTTTCTGTCGTTTCTTGCACAATTTCTGGTCCAATAAGCTGACTTTCTCCCACTTCAGTCCATATTACGGGGGATCTACATTTCTGCCCGTACAGAGCCTCGAATGGTGCGCACTTAATGCTTGTGTGGTAACTGTTATTATAGGAAAACTCAATCAATGGAAGATGAGTATCCCAACTGCCACCAAAATCCATAACACAAGCTCGAAGCATATCCTCCAGCGTTTGAATAGTACGCTCACTCTGACCGTCGGTCTGAGGGTGGTAAGCCGTACTCATGTCTAGTCTTGTACCCAACGCTTTCTGAAAAGCTTGCCATAAGTGTGACGTGAATCGACCATCACGGTCTGAAATGATTGACACCGGCACACCATGTCTCGCTACAATCTCGTTGACATAAATCTTTGCCAGCTTCTCTGTTTTGTAGTCTTCACGAATAGGTAGGAAGTGAGCCGACTTGGTCAATCTATCCACAATGACCCAAATCGTATCATGCCCACTGCTACTTTTAGGCAACTTTGTGACAAAGTCCATTGTTATCTTTTCCCATTTCCACTCAGGAATTTCTGGTTGCTGAAGAAATCTTGAGGGTTTCTGATGTTCGGCTTTAATCTTAGAACACGTAAGACATCTGCTAACGTACTCAGCAATGTCTCTCTTCATACCAGGCCACCAATACAAGTCTCTCAGATCATAGTACATCTTATCCGCACCCAGATGTACTGAATATCTAGAAGTATGAGCTTCATCCATGATCAATTTCCTTACACCACCAACTGATGGAATCCAGATACGATCAAAGAAGTAAATTTCACCATCATCTCGTTGCTCAAAGTGTCTTTCTAATCCTCTTAGCCATTCAGTTGGGGCTTTGAGATCCTTGGAAGCTTCGCTCTGCGCTTCTAAAATCTTAGTCTTAAGTCCAGAATGAATAGTAATACTCATAGCACGTACTCGTCTTGGCTTGAGTCTTTCTTTTCTGCTCAAGGCATCTGCCACCACGTTCGCCTTGCCCGGGTGGTATTTGATCTCACACTCGTAGTCAACTGAGTAGCTCGATCCACCGCCTTTGGCGCATATTTAAATCTTTCTGGTCAAATATGTACTGGAGACTCTTGTGGTCAGTGTAGATAACACTTTTCGTCCCATAAAGATAATGTCTCCAGATTTTAAGAGCGAACACCACCGCACCCAATTCCAGGTCATGGGTGGTATAATTTTTCTCATGCTTCTTCAACTGTCTTGACGCATATGCTATCACTTTGCCCCGCTGCATCAGCACGCTCCCAAAACCTTGTTTTGGATGCAATTACATAGAACACAAAGTCTCGGGTCCCCACGGGGAGTGCTAACACATGAGCATTGCATAGTTTCTCCTTCAGAATTTGGAAAGCTTCATCTTGCTTATCGCCCCACACATAAGCCTTATTCTTTTGAGTCAACAGGGTGAGGGGCTTGGCGATCTTGGAGAAATTCTCAATAAATCTCCGGTAGTAACCCGCCAATCCTAAAAATGAACGGATTTCAGTTGACGATTCAGGAGTCTTCCAGTTCTTGACAGACTCAACCTTGCTAGGATCCACGTGGATACCGTCACGGTTGACCACATGTCCTAGGAACTGAACTTCTTTCAACCAAAATTCACACTTAGAAAATTTGGCGTATAACTTCTCCTTCTCGAGTAAGTCTAAAATCGTCTTCAGGTGGACTTCATGTTCTTCTTCTGACTTTGAGTAGATTAAGATGTCGTCAATGAACACAATTACGAATTTGTCCAAATACGGCTTGCAGACGCGGTTCATTAAGTCCATAAATATTGTTGGCGCGTTTGTCAGTCCAAATGGCATGACTGTGAACTCAAAGTGCCCGTATCGAGTTCTAAACGCGGTCTTCGGTATATCTTCCTCTCGGACTCTCAACTGATGATATCCCGAGCGAAGATCTATCTTCGAGAAACAACACGCACCTTGTAATTGGTCAAACAAGTCATCAATTCTGGGGAGAGGGTAACGGTTCTTTATAGTCGCAACTTGTTAGTGTCCCTGTAGTCAATACAAATTCTCATCGAACCGTCATACATCTTGACAAAGACACGTGCCCCCATGGTGAGTGACTTGGTCGAATAAAACCCTTCTCTTGAAGTTCTTTGAGCTGGTTTGACAATTCTAACATTTCTGAAGGGGCTAACCGGTATGGAGATCTAACAACTGGCGATGCGCCTGGAATCAGATCAATGCGAAATTCTATCTCTCGCACAAGAGGTAAACCTAACAGATCGTCTGGAAATACCTCAGGGAAGTCTCGGACAACACGTATGTCATCAAGCTTTTTCTCATCAGCCTTGATACATGCAAGTGAACGAAGATCCTTTTCCGGCCTCTCGCCTTGAACTTCAAGAATCTTGCCATTCGGAAGAGGAATACGGACAATCTTCTCATAACAATCGATGAGAGCTCGGTGGTAAAGCCAACCAACCATTCCAATTAATAACATCAAAACTACATACGCCGGGTTGGTAACAAGTCTATTTTTGAACACGAGATTACACAAGGACAAGGTCAACATGTAAAAAGGTATTAGGATCTAACGACTTATCCGATCTGCAAACTCAACTTCGTACTATAGATTTAGATGGCAGGGCAATATTAATAAAAGGGGGTAAACCAGAAGATCCAAAACACTTTTCAGCACCAGCGTCAAAGAGAATACAAGCGTAGTGATCATAAGAAGAAACATACCCGTGACCACATTCGGATTCTGCTGTGGATTTTCAATCACCACGTAAGCTCACCCCACGAGCTCCATCATTCTGCTGGTTCCCTGCTTTACGGGACACTTGTCCTTGAAATGTCCTTTCTCACCACACCCGAAACATGTCACATTTTGGCGAGGAAGTCCATTACATGCCCGCCTGTAAGCCTAACTCTACAATCCTTCTCCATGTGACCTATTCTTTGACATCTCTGGCACTTTAGAGGACACGGTCCTATGATGGTGTAATTGCACCGGTTGTATTTTGGTAAATTTCTAGCATAAATCTTTCCTCTAGCTGGGGCTGCAGCATATGCCCTGACAGTTTCTGGTCTCCTGTTTTGTTGCTGGTGATGATTGTTGTTTTGGTTGCGGTTATTGTTGTTGTTGTGGTTATTGTTGTAGTTATGGTTATTGTTGTTGTTGTTTCTCTGGTTGTCTTCCCATTTCCTTTTATTGGTTTCCCCAATTCTTGCAGCCCTACCCTGAACTGATTGCTCGACCAGTTCACGGGCCATGTTGATTGCCTCATACAAGGTCGCAGGCTTTGAAGAGGTGATGTTTCCTTTGATTCTTTCAGGAAACCCACGAATGTACTTTTCAATCTTCTTAATTTTAGTGGACACCAATTCAGGACACATCAGAACTAGTTCGTGGAAACGATTACTGTAAGCTTCGATATCATCTCCTTTTAGAGTCAGAGTCTAAAGTTCTTTTTCCATCCTTTGGATTTTAGTTGATGGGCAGTATTCAGTGGTCATCATAGCTTTCACGTTGCTCTAGGGGATCTGATTAGCATTAGCAAGTCCCAAAGTCTAAATATTTCCGTTCCACCAGGTTAGAGCATGACCCTCGAACGTGCACATAGCAAACTTCACTTTGTCATGATACAGCACAATCAAATCCTCGCAACCTGCAACAGTTTTTTTATTTTGTTGTAACTTCCGCTGAAGATGCTCCTTTAGAAAGAGTGTTAATCTTTTAGCAAAACAGCAAATTGGGCCTCAATTTTTTGGGAGAATGGACATACATTCGGGAGGATGGACATACATTCGTACTCGCTTCGATTTTAATGTTCCTTTGCACCTCCATTATACGAGACAGGTCTTTGTTAAAGGGGCTAAAGAACATTAAAATGGATGGAGGGTGAGTACGAATATATATTCATTATCCCTAAAAATTGGGGTCTAGTTTGTTGTGCTGGAAGATTAACACCCTCCGCTGAAGTTACAACAAAATAAAAGAACTCTTGCAGGTTGGGATGATTTCATAAAGAACCGTGCATACGCCAAAACTGCATTTTGGCGTCCAAACCATTATACTATACTAGTTTCTACTTCTACATTTCAATTTTTTATGCGTGTATATTTATTTTAAGTCTATAATATCATTATTTATATGCAATCTCAAACACCCCATGTATAAGCAATTAAGAAGTTTGAATGATCCCAAACCGCCCCTTTAGTATTTATGGAGTGTCAATACGCAACATGAAACAACCTCTTTAGTATACAAAGTGTCATATAATCCCATTAGCGATATTCAATGAAAAGTTAGTTATCGTTTTCTACGTACACAAGTGTAACACCCCCAAAATCGGACTACGCAGCGGAATGGTAACATTGGGGTGCTACGTCAAGTACAACAAACAAGATATAGGAAACGACCATAAATGGAGGTTTTAAGATAAAATTTCGTTCGATGCCTTAGCAAAATATCAGAATTTATACATTAGGTCCTATAAGTTTTAGAAGTCATAACCATTCAACATACATTTTTAATTAAACATAGTTTCATAATCCCAAACGATGACTTAAGTTTTTATAAAAGATAAAAATTTCATTAAATTAAAATAAACACATAATCCATCTTTATTGATATCCGCAACGTTTCCCCTCCAGTCTTCATATCCTATGACCTGAAATTACATGTTAAAAGTCAACACAAAGGTTGAGTGAAATCATAGGTTTATCGGTAAAAAGATGGACTACAAGATCGAAGTAATAGTAGACTCTGAAACACATTCAGTAGTCCAAAACGTTTATTATTGCACTAAGCTCATGACCCCGAAGCCTTAACTAGATTTGTGCCCCAATCGGAAAATAGGATGCTTGCCAACAACCTAACACCTCTAAATGTTAAATGCACCTTGATCAAACTAGTGACCCAAGGAAAGGTGGGGATTGTCAGTCCCGATAGATCTATCCACAACACTCGCGCTTACTACAATAGCAATTAACGGTTCATGATAAATAGGGACTTCACGGCAATACGGTAACTTAGGCATTAACAATCAGGCAATAAATCTGGATAGCATACACTTTGTAAACACTTTGAAAACACTTTGAAAAACACTTGTGTCCAATAGTAAAACAAGCAATGTAATTCACCCCGTAGAGTTTGTAAAATAATCAAGTAGTAAAAAGGGGGCTATGAACTCACCTCGAGTTATTGATAATCCAAATACAACAGAAAATGCGTCACGGCAATGACGGAATGCAACCTAAATTAATATAGGCCGTATAAGTACTAAGCACTAGTAATATATATAATTCTATATAGTTAATCGTACTATCGTTCGGGCTATCATAATTAAGAGGTCATGTAGTGACGTATGAGGAGCTAGGACACTTTAAATCGTAAATCCAACAACTCGTCGATACGCCACCCCGAAGAGGCCTCATTATGAAACTCCCTAGTAATATAGCACTTTGATTAACTAAAACCACATATAATTCTATATAGCTACATCACCATCTAATCGTTTTAGTGAAATCGCGTTTATAAAGTGAAAACGTTTATAAATGACTCTTTAGTAAAAATGACGTAACTTTCGCGTTTTAAGCCCGATTTTGACGTTTCTTATGCCCACGCTTTCGTATTAAGACGAGTTATCAAAATTTGACATTTTCAAAATTTGGACCTACTGGTGAACAGTAACTTTTACTGTTCACACCAGTTTATAAATTTATTTTTATAGTTTTTGTTATCGTAAACTCGTAAACGTCGTATTTTATTCGTTATAGCTCCGTTTTTAGCGATTCTTTCGAGCACGTCTTCGTTTTTAAAAGTTCTATCATATTAATGATGTTTTCAAAAATAAAAGTCCCTGATGAACAGTAACTTATTTTATAAAACCCGGTATTAACGTAAACTTGAAATCGTCGTATCTTTTTCGTTATAAATCGGTTTTTCGAGTTTCTTACCTTTTTGGAATCGTCATGAGACGTAGTATTTTATAAGAATGAAAACCCTACTGTTTGGATTTCGAATCCAAACAGCCCTTTTGTATCTTTTATATAATTAATTATATACTTGTTTTATATATATTTTTTAACAATTTAAAATACCACAATTCCTTTATAACTCTTAATATACTATGTCATATATATTATATAGTTCATAGGTCCATAATTTGTCCATTTGTCCAAGATCACAAGTTTATAACTTCACATGAAATCATAACTTTCCTTAAGTAACTTTTATATACAAGTTTATACTTAAACATTTTCCACTTAACTTAACATGTTAACATACTTATAATTCCTTTATATCATGATATTACCAACCTAATATCATATGAAAAAGTGTACAAAAGCATAATCACAAGTAAAAATATGTTTTACATGTTTAAAAGTATCGTAACGGTGATATTGCTAAATAGAACATATAAACACATAAAATGATAAATGTAAAGACATAAAGGGTTTTAGATGACCTTAATGAGATGGATGATGATAACCAACAAAATCTAAACCCTTGTTTAGATGAAAAACCAAAGCTTGCACACCAATAAAACCCTAGGTTTCAAGAAAACCCTAATTTTTCTAAAGAAACCCTAATCTTCCAAACCAAGCTTCTAAACCTTTTTGTATAACCTTAGATATGTTCCTAGATACTTGTATAAGTGGTAAATAAAATTGTATGGATTGTGTGTATGTGTTTGAGTTTGGACGTGGCTATAAGGAAGGATAAGGGAGAATTTTTGTGTTTTCACCAAGTAAAATGAAGTATGTATGTGTGATCTTTACTAGCTAAAGCTTTATATAGTTCTTGGACTAGTCAAAGACACAAGAAAGGTTTTAAGGAAGGTCTTTGGTCAACAACTATTAGGACTAGTTAAGAAAAGGACTCTTGGTTCCCTAAAAGAGAAATCATCCCATGAAAACAAGGATTGATGTTTTTAAACTAGATATTTCTTACATTATCATGACCACATCCGGCCATAGGAAGATATATGGGATGAAATTTTATAAATTTTAGGTATTGGGTACAATTGTGGGTATTTGTTGAAGCGTAGAAAAGTTTTGGTGATTCCGGGTATGCCGAAACGTATTTTATCGCGAAACGTAATCAATTTACGCAACCAACAAAAATACAATGAACAAAGTTAATAATTATACTCAAAATAATTACTTAACACTTGTTTGATATAAACATTTAATCGTTTGATGCCCGTTTACATTGATTGTTGATTTTTAGTTTACGCGAGTTAACGTATCGATTAAAATTAAAAGCAAACGCGTATGAGAAAAAAATAAATAGTGAATTAATAACGTCGTACATTGATCAAAAATACGGATTGTTACAACAAGGATGTTTTGTTAGTATTATATATGACAATATGTACTTTTTTCTCATGATGCATATAGGGACTTTTGATTTTCAACCATGGAAGCCGAGGTTAGTTAATAATCTCTAGCTCCTATTTATTTATATCATTTGGGTCTTTGTAATTTTTTTAAGTTCCTAAAAATGGCAATGTGTTTAAAACTCAGTTTGAGGCTATCAGACTCTATTGCCGCGCTAAATTCAAGGTACGTACGTACATCTTTTTCTTACCATAAACTCCCTCACTATTTATTATTGGTTTTTGTTGCAGTCTAATATCTGAAGACTCGTGTGGGCGTAGCGACATTGGGTTGTGGTGCCAGTCACTAACTGCATTTTACAAACGTAAAGGATCATATGATTATTTATTCCCATAAAACATGAAAGCCTTTTTCTTTATCGATTTTAGAGACGGTCATTTTAAAAAGGTAATGATGTATCCCATCGCTAAACCATAATAAATACTGTCGTTGCAAAATAAGACCTGGCGATTTAAGTGTTCAT
The DNA here is from genome assembly GCA_026074375.1 of Tanacetum coccineum. Taxonomy (NCBI): domain Eukaryota; kingdom Viridiplantae; phylum Streptophyta; class Magnoliopsida; order Asterales; family Asteraceae; genus Tanacetum; species Tanacetum coccineum. The sequence continues at coordinate 103,560 of BQNB010002420.1, read as the reverse complement.
CAAATCTAAGTTCAAGTACGGTTCACGCCGAGGTTGTTCTAGTGTGGAAACTGCTCAAGTTGTTGGTGCAACTATATGCCCCAAGTCCTGTATATTATTGATTATGTTTCAGTAGATGACAGGAAAAAAGGTATATTTATAAAAAAAATAGAAAAAATAAAAATATATGTTAGAAAATACGTGCTGCCATCTTGCTATTGTTTATGTTGAAGAAAGTGTTGAGAAAAAAACCCAAAGAGATTGATGTAGGTTGTGAATATTTATTGTCTATTTTCATGAGTCGCGTTAGAACGCTTTTACATGTATTCTTGTGAATAATTAGCTTGCCACGAGTCAAAATTCCCAAAATATCCCCAACCGTGTTTCCTTTACCCAACACCTAACGCTGCAATCCTTTAAAGACCTCTTTGATAGTAATTCCTAGGTGCTTACGTCAAAGTGGTGGAGGAGGGGGGGGAGGGGGGGGGGCGCGGGTTTGATTCTTTAACAAGCTTATGGTAATTTATATACTATGACAGGTAGTGAGTGTTATTTTCCTGTTTCCTATATTGTTATAATTCATTATTACTCCTAAGAGAATGAGAGAGTCTAAACACTTATGTGACGTGCTAGTCTATAATTTCTGTGCTTTTAATTACGTGGTCTAATTGGTTGATAAATTATATTTATTGAGTAGGTTAAATGTCTCTGATATTGCTATTTACTAGGTAGAAAAGCTCATTTGCTTGAGGACAAGCAAATCCTAAATGTAGGGGTATTTGATGAGGTGTCATTTTATACACTTTTTCAGGGTCATTTAACCCCCGAAATCATGCAAATATCTCCATTTATCATGCTTAATCGTTTCTTTTTGTCATTTTAGCATTTGGAAGGTATTTGGAGGAAATACACGTGACTTGGACTCAATTTGGGAAGAAATTGGACAAGATTACAACTCTACACGAAGATGATCAAGATACGGCACGCAGTTAGTGGAGACGGCATCACAATCTTTTATGATGACGTCAAAGTGTTCAAGCGACGACGTCATAGTCTTTTATGATGACGTCCAAGTAGCAGAATCTAAGAAGCCCAAAGAAGATTCTACTGGTTGACGACGTCACAATTAACAAGTGACGCCTTCGCGACTTAATCCCTATATATACAATCCCTATTTTTTATGTTTTGTGGAAAACTTTGGGGAACGAACCTATACTTTGTAGCAGCATTTTTAGATAATTTTTAAGGTTTTCTAACCCTTGTGTAGCCACCATAACTCCATGTTTAATTGAAGTGAAGTTCCTTATTACTTTTAATCTTTTGATATGTCTATGTATTGTTTGATTAATTGTTCTTCGCTTTCAATTAACATGCTTGGCTAAATATACTTTATGTTTGCTTATGATTGCATGAAACCTAGTTGTTTATCTTTTCTTATTACTTCTTGTTAATGATGTATGCGTTAGGCATTAGAAAACTAGCTTCTTAATTGCAAAGCAAAGACGTATAGGGAATAGCTGGCTAGGGTTAGCTGATACCCACATCAATAGTCTTCATACTACCTTGCCATTTGGGTTGATTTTGAGTTAGGTGTTTGATTATTTAGATACTTACACATTTCATTACAAGGGTGACGGGTAATAAAATTAAAGAAGACAACACGGGAGTAGTGCATGATTAGGTAAACACATTTGTTTAACCATAAGAGTTTTCCATCATTTTAATTTTCTGCAATTAGTATAGAATTAGGAGTACCGTAGAGCATGCTAGAAAGATACGTAATGTTTAATTTTAAAACCCCTTCCAAAAACCCACAAAAGATCCAAACCGAGATGTTACTTGTTTATTTAATAACATAATAAACACAAAAATATTCTTCTCTCAACCTCTAGACCTTAGTGACCATACAATTTGAGCCTACCCAAACTATTCCCCTAGAGAATGATAACCCCCCCCCCCCAAGTCTTGCCTATACTACACTACAACGGTTAGGTTTACTGCCTAGGAGGGTTGTAAAACTTCGGTTTGCAATCAACCACACATCAATGCTTTAAAGTCCTTTCTTGAATATGTAGAATCAAAATTCGTAGGCTTTATTAACTCTGAATTGAAGAACGTTTCAAACATTGTACTGAGTATTGTTAAAGCAGTCTTGCAGTCATTCTCATAAAGTTTTTGTTGGTCCCTTGGAATCTGATATAAGGTTTATCAAGTTAAACAAATCACATTCCATGGCAACGAAGTGCGTTTTAAACATATATATATGAAGAATATAAAGAACAAGTTTAAAAGACACAAAAGTACTTTTCAACGTACAAACTTTTATTAGAATCAAATAAAGAATCTATGACACACCTTGCTTACGGAATAGCAAGGTGGTTGAATGACAATTGGGGTGTTATCTCCTTCGAACTTATTCTCTAACCAAAGTTATGAGAATAAGAAAACAAACTTGTTATGACCAAACTAAAGCTTCAGCTTTTAGTGGTAAGAGTTAGTTTGTTTGAGAGATAAATGAACTCTTTAATGTGTATCACATTAATTGGAAGAGATAACATTTACTTTGAGAACCCCTTTCCTTTTATAGGCAAAGGGATTAAAGGGATTAGGGTTTACAAGTTTTAACCTAACTACGTGGCAAGCATTAAATGAGTGGCTGAGCTACCATTTAATGCACGTTTGCTTTCTAGTACTAGTTACAGTCCTTAAAGGAAAGTTGTTGTACTTCTATACCAACTTTAAAAGTATCATTTCTCAAGGAGATTGATTTATTCCTTTTGACATAAAGCAATCTTTTTCCCGCCTTGTAAACCTTCTAGAAGTGAAACACACATTTCAGCTTCTGTTAAGGAGATAGACAACGTTTAGCTTGGAATTGTTAGCCAAGCTGAAATGAAGATCCAACCAAGAGTCCTTCTTCAGTTTTTGTACTGCTGCATACACTGAAGTGAAGATACTTCCCAATCTTCTAAGGACCTAAAGAGTTGATGCTGAAGGAACTTCAGCAACTGAAGCTGAAAGGATTTAGTGACTCAAACTGAAAGACTTCAGTTTAAGAAACACTTAGGGGATTTTATGTTTAAATCTACTGAAAGACTGAAGGGATCAGGAACTAAACCTAACACCATAAAAACAAATCATGAAACCTAAGGCAAAACCTTTCCCACCATGTACTTACTGTAGTTTCAGTGACTATTGCCTTGATGACTGTCGTATGTATCATGGGTGAAGTATGTAGATGCAATGACCATGCAACCTTGGGATACAATTAAGCCATCCTTATCAGGGGAGGTGTACTTGCTAAATCATCTCAGTCTAGTGAATCCTTAGCTGGTGTAAGTTGCAATGTTTATAGAAGTCTTGTTTACTCAACCATTGACCACCATGATTTTGATCATTTCAAAAGAGGTAAAAAACTTCAGGCTGTTAAAGCCAAGGATCCCACAAAAAGGTAGGTTCACTAGAAACTAACTCAGTTTATTATTTGTGTAGAGACACATTAGGGAGCCAATCTGGTACTTAGACAGTGGATGCTCAAGGAGTACGATTGGTGTCAAGAGTTATTTGCATAAATATGTGGAATAACTAGGTCCTAAGATAGTATTTGGTGATAATTCTTCTTGCATTACTGTAACCCTTGCACTTTTTAGGAGTCATTATGTTCTAATTTAGTCCTTTGACTATTTGACTTTTGTTAATTTTGTTAGATCAAGTTACCATGTTGACGGTGGTGAATAAATGTTTATCTTGGTGATCTTTGTTATATGTTCGTGTGTTAATACTTTTTAGAGGATTTTATTTATGTTGATCATGTTTTGGGAGGTTTGTCTCGTGTATAGGTTGAAATGTCGAATAACGAGTCCTAACACGTCGTTAATGTTCAAATAGAATTTAAGGAAGTTTAACTATAAAAGGTGTGGTGTGAATATTCTAAGTTCATGCAAAAGTATTTTTGAGTTCATTAAAAATACTAAGAACTTTCAGGTCGCATTTTAAATCATAGAATAGGATCGTTGAGTAACTCGACAAGTGGCGAAAGGCACCTAGGATGCCCCCAGGATGCCTTGAACGAAATTGGTACCATAAGGGGGCAAGGAGGATTGATTTTAGAAAAGTTGTCTAGTTGGTACTATATCTTGTCTTTTACCCTTTCCAAAGTACACACACATCACCACAACATTTCAAAAAAACATCATGACTCTCCTTTTCTCCCTTGGCTGATTTCGAACAGAAAACACACACAAAACACCAAGATTTTTCAAGTTTTGATCAAGAACATGAAGGTTTAAGTCATCCAGGTTGATTCCAATAGGCGTGTGTTCATAAAAACAATGTTTGGGTTGTCGGTTTCATGTTTATCTCGCTTTCAAAACCCATTTTGTAAGTTGTATTTTCCTCAAATATTCTTGTACTTTTAGTGTTCTTATGATGCATAGATGTTAGTTGTACGGGGTGTTTTCTAAAAAATCAAAGGAGAAAATCTATGAAACACTAACTAAGGGCGCGTTTGGGTCGAACAAGAAATAAAAAAGGGAACAATGGGTTTATCATTTTTATGTCGTGGTTGTGATGGTTAAAAAACATTTATATGCTATGTAGCTTATTTTATTGTCTAGCATAAAAATAAGCTTATTCAGCTTATTTTTGCACTTATTGGGATTCGGTTGAACAAAGGGTTTAAGAAAACATGTTTTTGGTTATTTACTTATGGTATCTTATTTTGTGAGCTTATTTGGTAACTTATTTTGGTATCTAGATGAACTAAGAAGCTTATTAGCTTATTTGAACGCTTAATGGACTTATTTTGGGCTTATAAAACTCATGGCCCAATAAGGCCAATAAGCCGCGGCTTATTGTGGTCCTTATTATGGTCTGGCTTACTTTTGTGACTTTTGGTTATAGCTTAGTATGATATTTAAGGTCTAACGAAGCTTAACGGTTTGAAAATAAGCTAAGGATAGCTTATTTTCGGCTTAAAAGGGCCACGACCCAATAAGACAAGCCAAACCTTGGCTTGGTCTTGGTCCGTGAGTCTTGGATTGCGTTGTGGTTTATTTCTCGGACTTATATTTGGTATTATATATGATATTGGAGGCAAATCGAATCTTAGAACTTGAAAATAACGTTTTGGACCTCTATTGGGACTTAAGGCCCAATAAGCGAAAACTAGTCATTTTATATGATTAAGACAAGCTTTTGAAAGTGAAACATACTTATATAATTACATGTATATGAAATATTCGTTTGATGAAACATGTTTTGATAAACGTTATGAAATATAGATTTTTGGCATCTTGTTAGAAAATGGTGAAATTTCGGAAAAAGTGTTTGAAAGTGATGTTTGAAACCTTGGAAAACGTTGTGTAAACGAACGGGTCATGGCAAAATTTTGTAAAGATCCTATACTTAGATTTTTACTCAAAACTTACTTTTACGACAAAATAATAATATACAATTATTTTAATAAGTCGACTAAAAGACAAAAAATATATATTTTATAATTATAAAATATGAAACTTCTCCAAGTCGTTTAGTATGAATAAACATCTCTTTTCCTATAACTATACACATAATTAAAGTAACTAAGGTTACCGAATGGACATACCGAAGTATATTCCTAAATATCTATTATCTGAGTCTTCTTATATTACTTACCTATTGATACTTAAATAGTATATATATATTATACTAATGTATGAACTAGAACATGTTATCTTTGAAACTAAGTCGTCAACCATCACACCACTGATAACGTTAAGGGTAATCGTACAACGCATCTGACCTTTATGCATCGACCTTCAAAACACTTTTAAAATGCGTATATCTAAATTGAACATTAACTTGATTAGGTCGTGTCCGGGCATCGTTGCATTTGCTTGATTGATCTAGATATTTGCTACTTATCACTTTCTTGCCTAAGGTAAGTTCTCATAGCCTCATTTTTTTACTCTTTTCTGTTGGGAGAAAATGATACTCAAATTTGTTTTTGAACTTGTTTTCTTACTGTGTAAAACTTTAATCTTTTTGGACAATGCTATGTGCCTATGACTGTTATGTGAATGACATGAGATTGGTAGAACTTGTATGTGGTAGAACTTGTTGTAGGTCTATGATAGCAAGGAGTTTCTATATTGGTATCTATATTGTTGTTCATCTTTGGATCTAAGGGTATTATGGAGTTGTTATGTGGTATCTATTTTATTGTACATCTTTGGATCTAAGAGTAGTATGGAGTTGTTATGTTGTATATATATTCTTTGTGTATCTGTGGATCTATGATAGCGAGGTATTGCTATGTTGGTATCTAATCTAAGAGAATCTATGAATCTGGGATAACATTAGGAATGGTTAGTGTCTATATCCTTGTGGATCTAAAAATTTTGATAGTATGTGTTGCTATGTTGGTAGCCATATCTTTTGGGAATCTTCGTGGATCTTAAATCTATGATAGCATGGAGTTGCTATGGTGGTATCTATTCTATAGTATGTATTCACTGTCATATTTGCACATTTGTCTACGTTTTGAAACTATGGCACAACAACTAGGTTGTTATCAAACCTACGAGCTCATCAACTTTATGTTGACCATTTCAAGTATCATTTTCTGGTGTGTTTCAACAAAGGTAAATTAGAAGTAATAGGGATCAAAGAAGTACACTTTCGGGGGCTTAACTAGAGACTTGGGTTTTTTTGTTAATCAAGGATGAAACTTTGGGGAACTTTTGTAAACCTAAATTTTGTAAACTTGGTACAGTGTGATCTTGTATCTTAAGCTATGTAAATCATCATGTCACATTCCCGTGTTTCCGCTTTAGCGGGGTGTGACAGATTGGTATCAGGGCCAAGGTTATAGAGAATGCCATTTTTATAAAAATAAAAACGCAACTATTACCAAACTTAAGTTTTTTTTAAAAAAACCTTGAACATGACGGAAGTTGATTAGTCCAGCCATTTCGAGGTAGCTCCTAAATTATGCATAGCCTGATCAACTATGTCTAATTCACGAGGGACCACAAAATGATGGGGGTAACCTCCCTAAGTTATGTTGAAAGGGGAGGTATGGGATACTAAGACCACCTGAAAATGAATTAACCTTGAAAGTATACATTGCATATGTCTACCTTTACCTTTTGCCATTTCATGAGATGCTTGCGAGTGTTGAGATCTAGATCTTTATTAATTACGTTTTCATTATAGATCGGTTTTTCAAGTTCCTTATATGCTCAGAATCGTCACGAGGTGTTCTATCTTTATAAAACATAATAGGGCTGTGTCAAAAGTCAAACCAAAACAAACCTTTTTCAACTTTTACATAATTAATTATATATACTTGTTATATATACTTTTCCACTTTATAAAATTACCACAAGTCTTTTATACTCTTAATATGCTTATGTCATATATATTATATATTCCATTTGCTCATATTTTGTCCAAGATCATTATGATCAACAAGTCCACTTAGCACATGAAATCATAAACCTTTTTAAGTACACTTTTAACCATAAACTTATACAAACTTTTTATACATAAACCAACTTGATACCATACTTATATATCCATTATGACATGATATTAACAACTATATAACATGTGTAAAAGTCCATAAAATCATGTTTACAAGAAAAATCTATTTTTACAAGTTAAACATATCCTAAATGGTGACTTAGCTATATAGAACATATATACTCATAAAAATGATAAAAGTAAAGACATGAAGGTTTTTAGATAACCTTATAGTAATGTATGATGATGAGAAATATGTTCTAAACCCTTGTTTAGACTTTAAACCCAAGCTTGCAAGATTAGAAACCTTAATTTCCCAAGAAACCCTAATTTCACTTTCTTTGCTTTAACACTTGAAAATACTTAACCAATACTTCAAAACACCTTGAGGTATCTTAGATATGATGTAGGTAAGTGTGTAAAATATAATTTTGTATGGATTTGGTGTTGGTTTGATGGTTGCCGTGAGCTAGGAGAGGGGGGGAGGGAGGAGAGTTTTTGTTTGATTTTCACCAAGTAAATATGTTATCTATGTGTTCTTACACTTAGTGAAGTCCTTATATATTATATGACTAGTCAAATAGCTCATGGAATGGTCTAACAACATGTTGAGGGTTTTAAGGAAAAAGGTGTTCAAGGAAACATAACTCTTAATGAGTTGTTACATGTACAATACTAGTTGCTAGAGTTTTTGATATTTCTTGATATTTAATACCAAAAATCCGGCCATATGATGTATATGGGATAGTATTTGAGTTAATTTTATGCATTGGGTATAAAAGTGGGTATTTGTTGAAGCGTAGAAAAGTTTTGGTGGTTCCGGGAATACCTAAACTTAATTTATCGCGAAACGTAAACGTTTTACGTAACCGATAAAAATAAAACATAATAAGTTAATTATTACTTTAGTAATAATAATATAATGATTTCTTGACGTAAACTTTAATTTGTTTGGTGCCCGTTTACGTTGATTGTTGATTTTTAGTTTACGCGATTTAACGTATCGATTAAAATTAAAAGCAAACGCGTACGAGAAAAAAATAAATAGTGAATTAAATAGCGTCGTACATTGATCAAAAATACGGATTGTTACAGTCCTTCCCCGTTAAATGAGCCTTGTCCTCAAGGCTCAAGTTGCGACATTTGACGAAGGTACGGGTTCGGAGAAAAGATGCGGATATTTCTTCCGGAATTGGTCTTCATGTTCCCAGGTATACTCAGCTCCTTGCCGAGAGTTCCAACGAACTTTGACTAATGGAATTCTTCTTCGCTTTAGCTTCTTCACATCTCGTTCCACGATCTCAATAGGTTCTTCAACAAAACGAAGATTTTCATCAATCTCGATCTCATCCAAAGGCACCTGAACATCTGGCTCAGCCAAGCATTTCTTGAGGTTCGACACATGAAACGTGTCGTGAACACAGCTTAGCTCCTGGGGTAACTTCAGCCGATAAGCCACCGGTCCAACACGCTCTACGATTTCAAACGGTCCCACATATCGTGGTGCTAGCTTTCCTTTCTTACCAAATCGTACCACTCCCTTCCATGGAGATACCTTAAGTAACACTCGGTCTCCAACTTGGAATTCAAGAGGTTTACGCCTCTTATCAGCATAGCTTTTCTGGCGACTCCTAGCCGTCTTCAATCTTTCCTTAATTTGAATAATCTTTTCAGTCGTTTCTTGCATAATTTCTGGTCCAATAAGCTGACTTTCTCCAACTTCAGTCCATATCACGGGGGATCTACATTTCCGCCCGTACAGAGCCTCAAATGGTGCACACTTAATGCTCGTGTGGTAACTGTTATTATAAGAAAACTCAATCAATGGAAGATGAGTATCCCAACTGCCACCAAAATCCATAACACAAGCTCGAAGCATATCCTCCAGTGTCTGAATAGTACGCTCACTCTGACCGTCGGTCTGAGGGTGGTAAGCTGTACTCATGTCTAGTCTTGTACCCAATGCTTCCTGAAGAGCTTGCCATAAGTGTGACGTGAATCGACCATCACGGTCTGAAATGATTGACACTGGCACACCATGTCTCGCTACAATCTCGTTGACATAAATCTTTGCCAGCTTCTCTGTTTTGTAGTCCTCACGAATAGGTAGGAAGTGAGCCGACTTGGTCAGTCTATCCATAATGACCCAAATCGTATCATACCCACTGCTGCTTTTAGGCAACTTTGTGATAAAGTCCATTGTTTTACTTTTCCCATTCCACTTAGGAATTTATGGTTGCTGAAGAAAATCCTGTGGGCTTTCTGATGTTCGCTTAATCTAGAGCATGTAGACATTTGCTAACGTACTCAGCAATGTCTCTCCTTCATACTAGAGCCCCCCCCCCCCCCTCTCTCTCAAACATACATGGTCTCTCAGATCTATTAGTACTCTTATTGCACCGGATGTACTGAATATCTAGATGTATGAGCTTCATCCATGATCAATTTCCTTACATCACCCCAACTGATGAAATCCAGATACGATCAAGAAGTAAATTCGCTCTCAACTCTCATCAGTCGCGCGCGCTCAAAGTGTCTTTTTGAATCCTCTTAGCCTTCAGCTAGCGCTTTGAGATCCTTGGAAGCTTCGCTCTGCGCTTCCAAAATCTTAGTCTTAAGTCCAGAATGAATAGTAATACTCATAGCACGTACTCGTCTTGGCTTGAGCCTTTCTTTTCTGATCAAGGCATCTGCCACCACATTTACCTTGCCTGGGTGGTATTTAATCTCACATTCATAATCACTAAGAAGCTCGATCCACCGTCTTTGGCGCATATTCAACTCTTTCTGATCGAAGATGTACTGGAGACTCTTGTGGTCAGTGTAGATGACACTTTTCGTCCCATAAAGATAATGTCTCCAGATTTTAAGGGCAAACACCACCGCACCCAATTCCAGGTCGTGGGTGGTATAATTATTCTCATGTATCTTCAACTGTCTTGACGCGTACGCTATCACTTTGCCCCGCTGCATCAGCACGCACCCAAGACCTTTTTTCGAGACATCACAATAGACCACAAAGTCGTCGGGTCCATCGGGGAGTGCTAACACAGGAGCATTGCATAATTTCTCCTTCAGAATTTGGAAAGCTTCATCTTGCTTATCGCCCCACACATATGCCTTATTCTTTTGAGTCAACAGGGTGAGGGGCTTGGCGATCTTGGAGAAATTCTCGATAAACCTTCGGTAATAACCCGCCAATCCTAGAAATGAACGGATTTCTGTTGGTGACTCAGGGGTCTTCCAGCTCTTGACCGACTCAACCTTGCTAGGATCTACGTGGATACCGTTACGGTTGACCACATGTCCTAGGAACTGAACTTCTTTCAACCAAAATTCGCACTTTGAAAATTTGGCGTATAACTTCTCCTCCTTGAGTAAGTCTAGAATCGTCTTCAGGTGGACTTCATGCTCTTCTTCTGACTTTGAGTAGATTAAGATGTCGTCAATGAACACAATTACAAATTTGTCCAAATACGGCTTGCAGACGCGGTTCATTAAGTCCATAAATATTGCTGGCGCGTTTGTCATCCCAAATGGCATGACTGTGAATTCAAAGTGCCCATAACGTGTTCTAAACGCGGTCTTCGGTATATCTTCTTCTCGAACTCTTAACTGGTGATATCCCGAACGAAGATCGATCTTGGAGAAACAACACGCACCTTGTAATTGATCAAACAAGTCATCAATTCTGGGGAGAGGGTAACGGTTCTTTATAGTCAACTTGTTTAGTTCCCTGTAGTCAATACACATTCTCATTGAACCGTCTTTCTTCTTGACAAAGAGCACGGGTGCTCCCCATGGTGAGTGACTTGGTCGAATAAAACCCTTCTTTTGAAGTTCTTTGAGCTGGTTCGACAATTCTAACATTTCTGAAGGGGCTAACCGGTATGGAGATCTAACAACTGGCGATGCGCCTGGAATCAGATCGATGCGAAATTCTACCTCTCGCACATGAGGTAAACCCAACAGATCATCTGGAAATACCTCAGGGAAATCTCGGACAACACGGATGTCATCAAGCTTTTTCTCATCAGCCTTGATACACGCAAGTGATCCAGGATCCTTTTCCGGCCTCTCGCCTTGAACTTCAAGAATCTCGCCATTCGGAAGAGGAATACGGACAATCTTCTCATAACAATCGATGAGAGCTCGGTGGTATGCCAACCAATCCATTCCAATGATAACATCAAAACTTCCTAGCCGGGTTGGCAACAAGTCTATTTTGAACACGTGATTTAACAAGACTAAGGTGCAACTACGTAAAATGGTATTGGTGCTAACAACTTTTCCGTCTGCTAATTCGATTTCATAACTAGTATTTAAAGCGGTTGGGGCAATATCAATAAAAGGTGTAAACGCAGAAGATACATATGCTAGTAATTTGAGTAATGTTATATTATGAGAGTACTTATACACTTATCATGTTATCACATGCCATGTCTTCCCCACACTATGCACCTTGTTAGAAAGCATGAATACACCACGTTCTAAACCAATGGATTGGAGGATATCCTTAGTCGCACTAAGAACAGCTCACTGACCAGCATAGTCGCAATTGGTGGTATTGTCATACAATTTGGATCTTAGAAACTACAGATAGAACGATGATGATACATGAGAGAGTGACATCCTTAGGCTAAATTCCTCACATTAGTCGTAATAACAATAGCCGCCCTGGTGTACGTGTTTCGGAGATGGTACTAATTTGGACGAACCAAATCTTTATGTCAAAACTTTTATACAATTGAAACATTTTCTTCCTTACGAAGTACAAAACTTTAGGATTTCTATGGTTGTATTTTTAAACATAAATGATTTTGAACACATGTTCGAACATTAGTTTTCTTGAAAGTCAAAAATCCAGATCATATACGAAAAATCACGTAGTCGATACATAAACTTTTACATACATCTTTTCACATGACTATAGTAACAAAAACTTTAAACAACGTTGCTTCAAACTACATTGATGGTGAAACTTTTATTATAGTTTACTTAGAATGAACGTCGTTAACAAATTTTTAAACCATGCCTCTGATAAGGGACACACATTACATTTACGCTCTATTCAGCCATAGGAAACGAACCGAATATCTCAGATTATCAATAAGGTTTCTGAACGCACCAAATCATTGACATCAGATTTTTCCCTTAGAAACTTTGATTTATGAATCATCGCTTTCAAACTTATTTTTGGAACAAATCACTTGCCTCGACTGTAACCCCTAACCTTGGTCGTTAATCTCACCAATCTAAGCAGTAGATACCCATTCGTTTGTGTTGGGAAAACCCATAATTGAGCAAACTTTTCAATAGCAATAAGTTTGAAAAAACAACTTGATGCTTAGCTTAATTTCATGATAGTTCTTGTCTGATTGAGTTGTGGAGTTGAATTAGATTCAAAGTTGTTACTTAGCTTAAGGCTTATGATAATCTTGCCCAAGGATGGACTAGCTTACCTTTGCCTATATAGCCGCTTGACGGATTACTTTAGACTGACACTCCTTTTACTTAGTAGAATAAGTTAGATAGGAACGCCATGATTTCAACTTTTAGTATTACTTAACCATGTCACATAAGCTTTGACTACAGTATCGAGTTCTGATTTGGCATCTAATTCTTTCGTAATGAAATTGACCTCCATTGAGTTCTAAGTACACGCGTTAGTCCTTACAACAAGAAAGGATAACAATCGTGGATTCTAATATTGTAGACTAGGTCATTACACTGGACAAGCAGATTCCCTAGCAAAAATTGTTCACCCTGACCTACGAACACCCTCTGGATTTTGGTGGTTGGCACATGATGGAATCTAAGTAAAGCCTAGCTAAGGATTAACTAGTTATCACCCCATAGGAAGTCAGTTTGATGATTGGTTTCATGTTATGGGAGAACCAAATGAAACACTCATTAGGAAAGTTAAGCAACCTAGACGAGATAGAATCTTGATCTTAAACTGAGAAGGAACTAAACATGTGTCAGCATCGCTGGATAGAACTTTTAAGCGACTATGACTGCGAAATTCGCTACCATCCTGGTAAGGCGAATGTAGTAGCTGATGTACTAAGTAGGAAGGAGATGATAAGCCTAGGAGAGAGTTAGAGCTATGAACATGACCCTTCATTCAAGTATCAATGGTAAGATAATAGTGGCTCATGGTGAGGTATCTAATGAGCCTACAGAGAAGCAAAGAGGGCGAGATGAACTGATAAAACGTAGGAGCGATGGAGCATTGTATTACTTGGATCGAATATGGGTTCCTTTGAAGGGTGACGTGAGAACCTTGATAATGGATGAAACCCATAAGTCAAGGTACTCTGTACACCAGGAGCTAATAAGATGTACTATGATCTTAGGGATATGTACTAGTGGCCGAGAATGAAAAAGGATATAGCCATGTATGTGAGCAAATGTTTAACTTGTTTGAAGGTTAAAGCTGAACATCAGAGTCCATCTGGCTTACTTCAGCAACCTGAGATCCCTAAGTGGAAATGGGAGAAATAGCAATGGACTTTGTTATGAAACTACCAAGGACTAGTAGTGGGCATGAAACAATCTAGGTCATTGTAGACAAGTTGACTAACTTTGCTTATTTTCTACCTATGTGTGAGGACTATAAGATGGATAGGATAGCTAGACTCTATCTCAATGAGATCGTTGCTAGGCACGGTGTGCCAATCTCAATCATATCTGATCGTGATAGTCGTTTCACATTAAGGTTTTGGCAAACAATATAAGAGGCATTAGGAACTAGATTAGACATGAGTATGGCTTACCACCTTTAGACTGACGGTCAGAGTGAGCGTACTATCCAGACCTTGGAAGACATGCTTAGAGCATGCGTCATTGACTTTGGGGGAAGTTGAGATGTTTATCTTCCATTAGTTGAGTTTTCGTATAACAATAGTTATCATTCTAGTGTGAGGTGTGCACCTTTCGAATCCTTGTATGGTAGAAAGTATCGCTCACCGATCATGTAGGCAAAAGTTGGAGAAAGGAAACTGATAGGACCTGAGCTAGTGTAAGAAACTACTGAGAAGTTCTTACAGATCAAGGATAGGCTTAAAGCTATACGTGATCGTCAAAAAAGTTATGTCGATAAGAGGAGGAAACCTTTAGAGTGCAGTGTAGGTGATCATGTTTTGCTTAAAGTGTCGCCTTGGAAAGGTGTGGTATGCTTTAAGAAAAAGGGGTAATTAGCACCTAGATTCGTTGGACATTTTAAGATCATTGAGAGGATCAGTCCTGTAGCCTATAGACTTAGAATACCGGAAGAACTTACTGGTGTTCAGGACACGTCCCACGTGTCGAATCTTAAGAAGTGTTTGGCTGACCCAACACTACAAATACCTGTGGATGGGATCCAAGTTGATACTAAGTTGAACTTTGTGGAAAAACTTGTGGAAATCTTAGAGAGAGAGTTGAAGAAACTTAAGTGGAATAGAATTACCATCGTCAAGGTTCGATGGATTTTGAAACAAGGAACTGAGTTCACGTGGGAACGTGAGGATAAAACAAAACTTTAAAAACCCGCATCTTTTAGCTCTAGCACTAGTTGAATTTCGGTATGAAATTCTTTGTAAGGGGAGTAGAATGTAACCCTTGCACTTTTCAGGAGTCATTATGTTCTAATTTAGTCCTTTGACTATTTAAGTTATATGTTTATCTTGGTGATCTTAGTTATATGTGCCTGTGTTAATCCTTTTTAAAGGATTTTATTTATGTTGATCATGTTTCGGGAGGTTTATCCCGTGTATAGCTTGAAATGTCGAATAACGAGTCCCAACACGTCCGTTAATGTTCAAATTAAATCTAAGGAAGTTTAACTATAAAAGGTGTCGTGTGAATATTCTAAGTTCAAGTAAAAGTATTTTTAAGTTCATTAAAAATACTAGGAACTTTCGAGTCGTATTTTAAATAGCGAAATAGGATCGTTGAATAACCTGACAAGTGTCGAAAGGCACCTAGGATGCCTTGAACGAAACTGGTACCACAAGGGGGAAAAGAGGCTTGTTTTTAAGAAGGTTGTCTAGTTGGTACTATATATTGGCTTATACCCTTTCCAAAATACACACACATCACCACAACCTTTCAAAAAAAGATCATCACTCTCCTTTTTTCCCTTGGCTGATTTTGAACAGCAAACACACACAAAACACCTATATTTTTCAAGTTTTGATCAATAACATGAAGGTCTAAGTCATCCGGGTTGATTCCAATAGGCTTGGGTTCATAAAAACAATGTTTAGGTGGTCGGTTTCGTGTTTATCTCGCATTCAAAACCCATTTTGTAAGTTGTCTTTTCCTTAAATATTCTTGTACTTTTAGTGTTCTTGTGATGCATATATACTAGTTGTACGGTGCATTTTCTAAAAAATCAAAGGCGAAAATCTATGAAACACTAACTAAGGGCGCGTTTGGGTCGAACAAGAAAGAAAAAAGGAACAAAGGGTTTATCATTTTTATGTCGTGGTTGTCGTGGTTGTCATGGTTGAAAAACATATATATGCTATGTAGCTTATTTTATTGTCTAGCTTAAAAATAAGCTTATTCGGCTTATTTTTGTATTTATTGAGATTCGGTAGAACAAAGGGTTTAAGGAAACATGGTTTTGGTTATTTTCTTATGGTATCTTATTTTATGAGCTTATTTGGTAACTTATTTTGGTATCTAAATGAACTAAGAAGCTTATTAGCTTATTTGAAAGCTTAATGGACTTATTTTGGGCTTATAAAGCTCACGACCTAATAAGGCCTAATAAGCCGCGGCTTATTGTGGTCCTTATTGTGGTCCGACTTATTTTTGTGACTTTTGGTTATAGCTTAGTATGATATTTAAGGCCTAATGAAGCTTAACGGTTTGGAAATAAGCTACGAATAGCTTATTTTCAGCTTAAAAGGGCCACGACCCAATAAGACAAGCCAAACCTTGGCTTGGTCTTGGTCCATGAGTCTTGGCTTGCGTTGTGGTTTATTTATCGGACGTATATTTGCTATTATATATGATATTGGACCTAAATCGGATCTTAGAACTTGAAGATAACGTTTTGGACCTCTATTGGGCCTTAAGGCCCAATAAGCGAAAACTAGTTGTTTTACGTGATTAAGACGGGCTTTTGAAAGTGTAACATACTAATATAATTACATGTATGTGAAATAGTCGTTTGAGGAAACATGTTTTGATAATTATTGCAAAATATATATTTTTGGCATCTTGTAGGAAAATGGTGAAATTTGGGAAAAAGTGTTTGAAAGTGAGGTTTGAAACCTTGAAAAATGTTGTGTAAACGAATGGGTCATGTCAAAATTTCGTAAAGATCCTATACTAATAATTTTACTCAAAATTTACTTTTACGATAAAATAATAAAATATTATTATTTTAATAAGTCGACTAAAAGACGAAAAATATATATTTTATAATTATGAAATATGAAACTTCTATAAGTCATTTAGTATGAATACACGTCTCTTTGCTATAACTATACACATAATTAAAGTAACTAAGGTTACCGAATGGACATACCGAAGTATATTCCTAAATATATATTATATGAGTCTTCTTATATTACTTACCTATTGATACTTAAATAGTATATGTATATTATACTAAGGTATGAATTAGAACATGTTGTCTTTAAAACTAAGTCGTTAACCATCACACCACTGATAATGTTAAAGGTAACCGTACAACGCATCTGACCTCTATGCATCGACCTTGAAAACACTTTTGAAATGCGTATATCTAAATTGAACATTAACTGGATTAGGTCGTGTTCGGGCGTCATTGCATTTGCTTGATTGATCTAGATCTTTGCTACTTATCACCTTCTTGCTTAAGGTGAGTTCTCGTAGCCCCATTTTTGACTCTTTTTCCGTTAAGGGAAAATTGTCACATCCCCAGACGGGGCCTGGACGGAATACGTGTCCGGAGGCGTGACTTTATTAAGCATTCAGTACAAAAGCTAAGAATGACTCTAATGGTAGTTTTAAAAATGAAAACCAGTTGCAAAGTTTTAAAATAATAATAATAAGTTTTACATCGATTAAATTTAAAAGATTCAAAGTTAAAATGCGGAAGCTTAAATAAGTTCAACAACGGTATTTAAAGACATAGATAAATCTCTAGTAAACCGGTACAGGCAAATATACTTCACATAAGTCAAGCAACAGCATCCATGCTAAGCACCTGAGAAAAACATGCTTAAAACGTCAACATAAAGTTGAGTGAATTCATAGGTTTAGTTCAAACGTGATTATAGTGGGCCATACAAGATTTCAACACGTATGGTAGTTATAAAGATACAACTTCAACATTAAAAAGTATTGCGTTGCACTAAGCTCATGACAGAAGCTAATTACACATTTATAGCATAGTATACTGCTAGGTTGAAACATAGCACCTGAGGTAATGACCATGGACTACCTCTTAAGTTTCGTAATGGTATATATTCCAGTTTTCGGGAACCCGTAGGTAGTGAGCGTACTACCAGATAGGGATAATTTAGTCCTCATGATTATTTATAACCTGTGTTTCTCCTCGGACCGTCTCTAGTCAAGAGATTGACGGTTCTTGATAAGTGGGAGCTGTAACTGGTCTTAACGCTACTTAGGCAACAGTAAACAGGGAAAAATCTCACGAAGTAACTGGTGTCAGTTTTAAAAAGAAGCAAAGTTTCTCATCCAAGTTATAAAACTTTTAGTCAAACGAGTAAAAGTGTTAGGCTATCGAATTACCTTACACGGGTAGTGGACAAAAGGATCATTCAAGTGAAATGAATATCACGGTTCTGGACCAAACTATCATATAGTGTGTTTAAGAATGATGTACAGCGAATAAACGTTAACGCAAGATAACATGATTGAGCATGAGTAGACACGGCGTATCCCTTTTTAAAACGTACTTTTGAAAGTTATAAGTTTTGACAAGTCTTGACGTTTTAAAATATCTTCAAAAATATTTCGTCTTTTAGTGTATTTTGTCTTTTAGTGCATTTCGTCTTTTAGTGTATTTCATCTTTTAGTGTATTTCATCTTTTAGTGCATTTCGTCTTTTAGTGTATTTCGTCTTTTTTGTGTTATTTATTCTTTTAGTTGCATTTCATCTTTTAGTGTATTTCATCTCTTTAGTGTATTAGTCTTTTAGTGTATTTCGTCTTTTAGGCATGTTAGTGTCCGACACATCAACGTTGACTCAATAACTAAAAATGTTGACCTAAATCGACACTACGATTTTTAACATTTTATCATAGAGTTGATAATCATAAAGTATATTTTTTGACGCTTTTATAAAGTTTACGGGAATTTCGGATGGACCTTTCTAAAATATTACTTTCCCATTTTTATCAACCTCGAACTCGTGAAATTATCGTTTTATAAGTACATTTTTAGTGACTCGAAAGCTATGCGATCTATCTTTCGGGACAACACTCATATTTCGCAACAAATCGTTCTAAGCCTATAACCTCTTCGACATTCAACTTTCTCGCTTAAGAAATCAACATCTACTTAATCTTTTTCTTCCGCCAACATATACTTAAACTTAATATACGATAAATCCATTATTAGACGATACAGCAATAATATTGCAATATATATATCAACATAGTCCACCATGGTCTTTTAAATGCAAAAAATACAACTACTTTTTTTTTTTTCCGTTTTAAACAAATGATTAAACTTAGAGACTTGATAGTTTTATAAACAAATCTATATGATTTTTTACAACGATCCGCTTTGTACCACTTGATTCGGAATGATTCATTCTTTTTTATACGAATGCAAAAGTACAACTTATTTTTTTATGAAAAGTAATGACGACTTACAAAGGAAACACGACGTAAGGAGAATACGATACTAAGTAACCACCGTTGTTTTATAAAATACCCAGATGAACTAACAATCAACACGAACTATATATTTCGAGTGGATGGATCAAAGAGTAAAAACAAATGGGTTTGTGTGAGTTTGGTGTTCGGCAAAGAGAGGGGAAAAGAAAGAAAGTGTGTGGTGTTGTGATGAAAAAATGATATAAGTGGAATATATAATCCTATGTTACTTCAACCAATAATAGTGTATGTGTGTGTACCGAAAATGAGACAAGAGAGCCAAAGGGGACCAAAATGATCCTCAGATAATCCCTAACGAGAGTTTGTTACTAGTCCTTCCCCATTCTTGCAAGCTTGTTCTAGCAATTAGAATTTTCGAAATATGGAGCATGTTTATCATGCTTTACCTAGCGGTTATGCATCGACACATGGGGGGGGGGAGCAATTGGTTTTCACTTCTTTAGGATCACGAGTGCACAAAATGATTAATTTCCAAGGCCTTTTGTTGCATAACTATAGTTTAGGTTTAAGGAGTATCACGCCAAATACGCGAAACTAGTAACGGCCATCACGAAAAAAATTAAGAAATATCAAACATTGCCTTAAAACATAAAAATGTGGCTATTGCCAAAATACTACAACGTTTGGTGTCCCGGTTCGCTCCCGGCGATGATTCTTAAATAATACGAAGCAACTTCCCAGTCAAACGGAAAAGCTTAACGAAACTTTTAAAAATTCAAATTTCTACACGAAAAAGGCTACTTTATTGAACAGAAATTCTTAGGTTGTCACATTCTTTCCCCATGAAAGAAGCTTTGTCCTCAAAGCTTAGGATGTAACCTCTGCGGCGGGTGCAGAGTTGGTGAAAAGGTGCGGGTATTTCTTTTGCATTTCGTCTTTATGCTCCCAGGTGAAATCAGGACCTCTCTTGGAGTTCTAGCGTACTTTGACAATCGGAATACGACTCTGCTTCAGACGCTTGACCTCACGGTCCATAATCTCGACAAGTTCTTCAATGAAATTCAATTAGTCGTCAACTTGGATCTCATCCAAGGGTATAGCAAGTGGTTCATCAGCTATGCATTTCTTCAACTTTGAGACGTGAAACGTACTATGAACTCTACTCAACTTCTCTGGAAGTTCTAGGTGGATGGCAACGTTCTACTTTGGCAATGATTCTAAAGGTCCATTATAACGATGGTTCATTCTTTCCGTTTGTCGATAACGTATTACTCCTTTCTATGGAGACACTTTCAATGACTTATATCCTACTTGACACCTCAAGTGGTTTTCGTTTACTTCGGCATAGTCTTTTGACAATCTCGTGGGCTGGATATGGCTCTGGATTTTTGAACTATTCTCTCGGTTGTTTCGTGGAAGATCTCTGGGCAGTGGAGCTCGACTGTCCCCAACTTCAGCCCAGCAGATGGGTGATCGACACTTTGCACCCATACCAACGCCTCAAGGAGCAGCTTAAGCTGGTATGGTAACTAGTGTATACGAAATTCTACCAACAGTATGTGTTTATCCTACTTTTCTAAAGTCGGAGTACACAGGAACGTAACATATCTCTAAGTTTGAATGGTTCTTCACTATAAACCATCCGGTCTCTGGATGGTAGGTGTACTCATCTCCAATGAGTACCTTATGCTTTTGTAGCGGCTCCAAAAATGTAAAGTAAATTTTCCATTGCGATCAGAGATGATCGAAACCGATACTCCATGCTTTGAGACTACTTCTTTCAAGTATTGTCTCGTCAATTTTTCTAACGTGTCATCTTCTCTCATAGGCAAGAAATGAGCAGATTTAGTAAGACGATCATCGATTACCCAAATGTGGTTCTTGCCCAGCCGCTATCCTTGTCAGTTTTAGTCACAAAGTCCCATTGAATGTTTCCTTTCCCTTGTGGGGAATCTCTGTTGAACCAACAAACTCCAGAGGGTTTTGATATTCTATCTTAACATTTGCCATGTTAAACACTTGCTGAATAAGTGGCAAATATTCTCTATTCATGTCTAGGACTTCAATATAAATTTTCAAGTCCTGAGACATGTATCCGATCCAGGGTGGATGGAATACTTCGACTTATGCGACTCATGCATTATTTTTTTTAAAAAGGGGGGGGGGCCCTTTTCAAAAAAATCACCAAGAAACGGGAATCTAACTTTGATGTTTAGCATAACGTTCCGTGTGCGAGGTTCTAACTTGTTATAATCATGGCCACGTAATCTTCATTGTGAAGTTCTTTCTTTATGGCTTCCAATTGAGCACTCAAAATCTGCTTAGGAAGGTTTAACCCTATAGTCATAACCAAGGCTTGAACTCGTAGCGGCTTGCTTCTTTCCTTTCGACTCAGGGCATCAGCCACCACGTTCGCCTTTCCTGGATGATATCGGATCTCACAGTCGTAGTCGCTCAACAATTCTAACCAACGTCTTTGCCTCAGAGCGCTCCTTTGGTCCGAATGTGTTGCAATACTTATGATCAGTAGAAACACAACGACATTGGTACGTACAGATAATGTCTCTACATTTTCAGGGCAAACACTACTGCACCAAGCTCTAGGTCGTGTGTGGTATAGTTCTTCTCGTGAACCTTGAGTTGGCGGGATGCGTAAGCTATGACCTTCTCTCTCTGCATCAAAACCGTGCCCAACCCTTTATGTGAAGCATCACAATATACCACAAAGTTCTCACTTCCCTCTAGTAAAGCCAAAATCGGCGCACTACACAACTTTTTCTTCAACAACTGGAATGCGTTCTGCTTTTCTCCCCCTTTAAATCATGCTCTTCTGAGTCTGTTTCGTCATAGGTTAGCAATTTTTGAAAAATCCTTCGATGAATCATCGGTTAGTAAACCAGCTAAACCTAAGATAATTGATTGAATTCGGTGTGTGGACTTGGGCGACACCCTAATCTTTATTGCACCCAATCTTCGCGAGATCAAGTAAATGCCTTACTATCAATCTCGTGCACAAGGTATTGTACCTTCGCCAGCCAAAATACCTTTCGAGAACTTGCGTACATTCTTCCTTTTCAATAATTCAAGTCAACTTAAAGATGTCCTTCATGCCCTTTTTCTTTTGGAGTAGATCAAATTATCATCGATGAATTTCAATCACGAATTTCAGCTATTGTGTTTTGCACACCTGGCTCTCATGTCCATGAAATTCTGGTGTGTTGTCAAAACAAACGGAATTACTGGGAAAATACGTAGTGACCATTAGCGGGTCCTAAATGCTGTCTTTGAAATGTCTTCCCGAACTCTAGTTGATGATAACAGATCTCAGGTCGATCTGAGAGTAGACTTTGACCCTTGCAATTGGTCAACAAATCGTCGATCCTCGGAAGGGGGTATCGGTTCTTCACAGTAAGCGTGTTCAGTTTACGATAGTCGATACCACATCCGAAAAGAACCATCGTTTTCTTAACAAACAAAAACGGGTGCTCCCAAGTGAGGAATTCGGCCTTATAAATCCTCTGTCAAGAGTTCTTGCAATGAGTAGACAATCTTGCCATTTGGTGGTGTTAATCGATACGTTGCTCGTGCTACAGGTGCAGCACCTGGGGACTAAGTTCGATTAGAAATTCAATTGTTGAGTAGGCAGTAATCAGGCTAATCTTCTGATAAGACTCGAAAGATTCCCTACGATGGTACATCCTCAAGTCGTTCTATTCTCCGACTTATCCACAGCCTTTCTTGGACGTAAACTTGTGCCAGATAAACTTGACCATCTTTTCTCCAATTACTTTTGGTTCTTAGTGCACGATTTGTATTCAACTTACTTTCCGATGTCGTAATTGATCACCTCGGATTATCATCACTCATTTATAACGGAATTCGACAACCTTTCGTCACAGAACGATCAACGCGTGGTACTTCGGCCACAATCCATACTAATGATGACGTCAAAAATACTATCTCTACGGGCATTTAGTTCCTTTGTTGAAACGAATGACCTACTAATCTAACGTGCAACCTCTTAGAACCGATTTTGTTTCTAAAATTTCTTCCATCGGCAAGTTCTACGGCATAATAGTGTCTAAACGTGGTTGGTGTAACATCAATCAAAGCATAAAGGTAGTCGACACAAAACTTCTTCGGCACCGATCTAATAACATAGAAGCCATAACAGTTATTGAGAGAAACGTACCCATGACAACGTTGCGATATCAGGTCTTGTTCCTCACTCCACAATGGCATTAAGCTCTCGCGAGAAAAAATTTCGTCCTCTAGTTTGGTTTTCTAAGTCTTTTTTCCATTCTTGTTTATTGTTGGTTTCCACGGTCTGATTCTCAACTTATGGACCAATCCTTCCTGAAATGTCATGTCTTCACACTCATAACAAATAATACCTGATGATTTCTAACTGGATACCTATGAGTGGTTGGGAGCAACAGCAGCCCTACTATCCCTTTAGTCTGATATGACCAACCTTCTATACAGTTTTCCACACCTCATAGTACACACACCTTCATGGTCGCAACCTGCACTTTATTGCGAGTTGGGTAGTGGCCGATATTCCCCGTCTTTCGTGGTTTCCCATCAGTTTAAGCTCTGTCAATTTATGTTCTAGTATTTTGCCTCTTGAACGGACTAGTTGCTATCCATAGTTATCACTTAGGTTACTCTCCTTCCTCCTCTTATTCTCAGCATCCTTGCAGCATAACCTGGACCTTCTTTGTCCATCAATTGGTTAGCAATGCGT
Organism: Tanacetum coccineum; assembly: GCA_026074375.1. Lineage (NCBI taxonomy): Eukaryota > Viridiplantae > Streptophyta > Magnoliopsida > Asterales > Asteraceae > Tanacetum > Tanacetum coccineum. The sequence continues at coordinate 79,539 of BQNB010002420.1, read as the reverse complement.
ATGACATCTTGGAGTCTAGCCGGATTCGCAGCAATCACATTTCCCTTGAATGTTGTCCGGTAATCCTCCAATAAACCTCTCCACTCTGTCTTCTTCATAGAGAACAATTCTAGTACATTAACAAAATCAATCTGAAACCTTTGAGTGTAAGCGTCAAGTCGTTTCTTTTCACGGTCAAATTCCACAATTCTTTCTCTATATTTGGGGAAACAATTTCATTCCTTGGACAGTACATTTCTGTCATCCTACTTTCATCAGTTAAACCCTATTCATAGCGTAATCGCAGCCTCAACATCAATGGTTCTTTATGAGTGTTCACCAGGTCAAGCATATCACTTAATTGCTGCATGTGCATATTTCTCTTGATACTTAAGGGATAATTACTAATGTTGAACAACAGTCTCCATCTTCTCAAATCAGCGGGTCAATCCAAGTAAAACCTTCAGTCCTGAGAAATTATTGCGGCTTGCACGTCAGAAGTCTTGGAAAGTGCTCTTCTAGCCACACCGACATGAACCTTCATAGTTCTACCATGATTCCAATTCTGTGTCCATTTCCTCCATTTCTGTTTTTCTCGTTGCCGCAATTTCACATTTCCTTCGTATCTCACATTTCTGTTTCTCCGTTCTCGCCTTCTTGTTCATCCCCATTCTCATTCAGGGGTTCAAGGGTCCTTGCGGCTTTACGAGCTCCATTCTTTCAGCTATCGCGTGGGTAACCTTATTCTTCAATTCCTCATGAGTCATGGATGCTCCAGTCGGGTGTTAGGCATTTCCTACAACTTATCAATAACACTCTGATGAGATTTTAGGTAATGCGTAGATCACATTGGTATTAAATAAAATTTACTGTTAATTTCCAATAGAAAATACCACCGATTAAAATATATTCACAGAAATCCATAATACATGACGCAAGCGATAAGGCAAATCAATCATGACATTCTTCATAGAAAATATCAATTTCATATCATCGAACATTAGTGATTACATCACAACGTTTCAAAATACAGAAAATAGAGTTCATTAACACGTTCGGTACTCACTAAATTGTAAATCAAATGTTGCATTACTTACAACTCTCTAAGGATGCTAGCCCATGTGTTCCTAGCCATGCCTCAGTTGCCAACTTCCACTCGATCATAAAATCAAAGTCGCCCTCGCATCTGCCTCTAACTCTCTCTGCTTTACGTGACATGCGCCATGAAGTAAGGTCAACATTCTCTGACTCTCAAACACTCGCGGTGCCTCTAGCCTCTTATTATCACTCTCCACTCAATAATCCTCTCAGTCAAAGCAATAACTGCTGACTCAACCCCAACCATCATATGTCTGCTTCTCATAAAGCCCTTAATAGCCATATACGATAGATGGGATAGTGGTGTGATCATGGAACCTCTGAACCAAATCTCCTAATGTCTCATATGTAGCCTCTATTGCTCCCTCTTGAGCAGGCTCAGGAATATCCTCTGGCATCACAGGATGCATAACCCTCTCAATTCTGACCTCAACGGGCCATTCTCAATCCGTCTTTGTTCATCTCGATCAATCGCCTCAAATACAACTCTAGATCTAATCCCTCTTTCCCTAAGAGATCTGCGTAGCAATACACTCGTCAAATCTCCGCCTAATCTATGGATCAATATCCTGCTCTAAGGAGGCTATTGCTAACCCTAAACAATAGCATATCTCAAACTAATCCTTTAGGATCAAATCTAATCTGCAGATAACCCCGAATCTTAACTCTCTTAGGCGCTGTATCAAATTAGCATGGAAGGAGATAAAGCTTATAGATATAGGGTGTAATGAGGTTCAGATGTCATGGGGGCCCTACGTTCTTGCGAGATGGGCCCTGCAGAAAGTACCGGTTAAATCTGGTGAAGTAATGATCAGACATGAGTGTCTCGCCGAAGGAATCTGATGATGCATCTGAATGAAGTTCTAGTGATGCTCTGATGAGAATTGGAGAAGAAATGAATCGCAGAATGTCTCACAGCAGCGAGGAGTGGGTCAATGGTCCAACCCTCTTCCTCGCAGTCATCGTGTATACCGGCCCCCAAAACACGATCAACAAACTTCAAACGAGAGAATCTTAATCACAAATCCCCGGCAACGGCGCCAAAAATTAATGTAGCTATTTTATACACGTAAAATATAAAATATATAACATGTGATGAAAAATTACCAAATTACCCTTGAGGACAAAGGTAAAAAGGAAAATCTCCACAAAATATATAATATAATATGTATATTTACCGGAAAGTATGATTCCCGGATCGTTATCCCCCAACGATTTGTGAAATTGAAACCACGTTTGATGTTCGGACAATGATTTGAATTGAATACAAAGATTGATTTGATTATCTACTTTTAAAATCTAAAATAAACAAATTATAACAATTAAGCATGAAGACAAATAACGGGAAACCAAATTTTAACTAAAAACGCAAAACGGGACCTCTAAACGGAGGGCAAAAACCCTAAATTTCCAAAATTAAACCTAACTTAAATTATTTTCTTTTTAAATGGTCTCTAATTGACTAAAAAGTAAGTTTAAAAAAACTAGAACAAAAACGGAGTTGAAATGAGCGTTAAAACACGAAAAACGAGAACGTGGACGAATCTCGTTCTTTAAAAATTGAATTTTCGCAAATTAGACCCTACGAAAGCAAAACTAATTTTCCTATAAACTTTATGATAAAAGAAAATTTTCTAAAAAAAGATTTATATTTTTTTGATTATTTTTCTATTTTTTATGATTTTTTAAAAGTTTTTAATGAAAATAAATGTTTAAAAAGACTAAACTATCTATAAAAATTATAGAAAAATTACAAAAAATAGCTTAAACTGATTAGAACCTAGGAAAAATAAACTTATAAACACAACTTACCAAATAAGCCACTAAATAAGCTGAAACAGCTTATTAAGCTTGAGAAGCTAAAATGAGTATAAAGAATTAATGTTGTAAGAGTCTAATGAAAAAGACCCAAGGGCGCAGCGGTAGTGTGTGTTATAAAAGGTTGAGAGTGTTGAGGTCGGGGGTTCGAGCCTTGCTTACCCCCGACTTCCACTTTCCCTTTTTTTTTGAAAAACTTATAAAAGCAAAGTTGAAAATAAGCTCAAAATAAGTAACTTTTGTGAAGACATTTTTTATGAAAACTAAAAATAAGCACAGGTATAAGCTAAAAAGGTGACAATTTACTCTAAGAAGGTTTTTTTAAGCTAATTAAGCTAAAGACATGTATAAGCTAAAAACAGTCAAAGATAAGCTATAAACTACTTATAACTAATTCTAATAAGCAAATTTAAACTAAAAATAAGCAAAAACAAGAAGTTATAAGCTAAATTAAGAAATAAGCACTTGAGGCTAAACTATGAACCAAATAGTCCCTTAAGGCATTTTGAGCTTAGAAATAAGCTAGCAAATAAGCACCTTATGAAGTAAAACTTGGTTTTCCTAAAAACTTGGCTTAAATTCTACTAGAAAGTGATTTTCAAAAGAGCTTAAAGCAACAAGAACTTATTAAAAAGAGCTTACAAAATAGGCTGTTACAGGAAGTAGGCTTTTGAAAGCTTAAAAACTGAATTTAACTAAAATAAGCTCACAGCCTTCAAATAAGCATAAATTTCGAAACAAAAAGCTGTTTTAGAAAGCTTGTGATGTCTAGCAACTAATTATTATAAGCTAACTTAACTGAAAACACTTTAAACTAACTGAATTTAAAGATCTAAATAGCAAACTCAGGAAATTACTCTAAAAGCTCAAAAACTAATTAAGCTAAAATGCACTATAAGCTACTTCTGAAGATAGGCTTTTGAAAACATATCTAACTACTATTAAGCTACAAATCTAATTCATAAAAACAGATCATATAAGTAAAAATCTAAAATTAGAAGCTAGAACTACTTACTACTGTTTGGCTTTTTGAAAATTTTAATGAACTTTGAATGCTAAATTATCCTAGATTATAAGCTAAAAATTGGAAAGCAAGCTTTAATCTATCTAAACCTATATGTAAACTATTAACCTACTGAATTTTACCTATCAAAACCTACTTATGCTAGCTTAATAGTGATCAAAGAAAGTATGCAATTAGGAACTGTAGTACCTATCTGATGCACTTGACAATTGGTAAAACCCAAATGCAATTGACCTTAATGGTCAAACCTGCATTTGACACACCCAATGGGTGTAAATGATCACTTAGCACACAATATCCAAGCTTAGAAAAACTTGGATCTTATAACTCTTAATAGCTTAAAAGGAAAAATCTCCCCTGATGCAAAACTAAATAAAATCAACCTTAACTCACTAAATTATGAAATCTAATCTATGAAAACACTTCTACTACTGATTTAAAGTGATTTTAAAACTAGTTCACAAACTTTTATCATCTATTTTTAACTTTTAAAGGTCAAACTCATCAAATCCAAACACTCCTTTAAACATATGAAATTCCATTTTAGCTAGCAATTATAAGATCTAATGAAACAACCTCAAAGACCAAATGATAACCAACTTATAACAGACTTAATAAACTTATTTTAAGAATTAATTAAGCTAGAAACCAAGATCTAAAGACTATGCTCATATTTTTTTAGTTTTTATTGATTATTAAGACAAAATAAGTAAAACTATGGTCTAACCTACACATAGCAAATCATAATCAAAAAGCACAATATCAAAGATATAATCTCAAATAAGCTAACAATTAAGCAAAATAAGCAATTTTAGACTAGTAATTTAAGGACAAAAGAAGTAAATGAAAATTACAGTAGACCTTAGCTAAACAAAGGTAGCAGTGCTCAAAGAGCTTTGTCTACAGCTCTAGCTTATCTAGAAGACAAGCTAGTATAAGTCCAATAAGCTCTTCCCGTTTTAGCTTATCATCCAAAAGCATAGATCCATTAGGCAAAGGTTCTTAACTGATTTTAAAGTTTAAATAGATTAGATGATTAATTCAGCTAAAATCTAAGCTTAGAGACTTAGATGAGCTTGTGAGAAGCTTGTCCAACAATAACAACTTATTAAACCATATTTGAATAAAAATGAGCTTATGAAAGAGTTAAGAGTTTAATAAGAAACTTTGTTTTATATAGAAAACAACTGATTACAATACTTGAATTAAAACATTACATTAAGAGAGTACTAGCTAAAAATATTTTTGAAAGAAAAATTACATAAGCAAAATAAGCTAAAAATTCAAAACTAACTATCCCCTTGATGTGTGTGAGAGTGAGGCTATTTATAGCCATCTGCTGAAGCTTCTAGGTCCATAGTTAGGTACACGCTCTTCTCAGTCATTGCCCTCCATTCCTTCAATCATTGGAAGACTAATCTTGGCCATTAGATCACATCTTAGCTCACACGGATTGCCAACGTGTACTTTCACCCTTGAATTACCCAATCGTGTGGCCAATTTGTATTTGCCCTATGATTTTACCTTCGTGGTTAAAGGTTGAGGATGATGAACAGTAACAACTATAATTCCCGCGCCTTTTCTTTTTATTAAAGGTTTGTTTGACTTTTCCTTATTTACCCAGGGCAAAAAAGAATTTGACTTTAGGCTTTTTATAAAAGGAATGGGCTCGGGTTTAGTTTTATTATAAGGAAGTAACTGGTCAAAGATGTATAAGGGTTAACACCCGTTTAAGGTTAAGGACCATTTTTGTAATTTTGGACTTTATGAGGGACTAATTTAGGAATATTTGGAGTTTTTGTCTTTTTATAGTTTGACTTAGGTTGACCAAAGGTTGACTTGAGTTGACCACTTTTGACTTTTGATAGCTTTCTCCTGGCTCTTTGTGTGCTCTTCTGGTCCCGTGTCCGTGTTTGTCTGGTTTTTGACCGTTTTCTTAAGATTTTTGCATTATCCGTACCTACACAATCATAAAGATAAAACAAGCAATATACAAGCATTTAAAGTACAATTTTGTCTTTTTAGGGCCATTTTTACATAAAATGGATATGTGTTTTCACACATATCAAGTAGTATGGAGTTGTTATGTGGTATCTATTTTATTGTGCATCTTTGGATCTAAGAGTAGTATGGAGTTGTTATGTGGTATCTATATTCGTTGTGTATCTATGGATCTATGATAGCGAGGTATTGCTATGTTGGTATCTAATCTAAGAGAATATATGAATCTAGGATAGCATTGGGAATGGTTGGTATCTATATCCTTATGGATCTAGAATCTTTGATAGTATGAGTTGCTATGTTGGTAGCCATATCTTTTGGGAATCTTTGTGGATCTTGAATCTATGATAGCATGGAGTTGCTATGGTGGTATCTATTCTATTGTATGTATTTACTATCATATTTGCACATTTGTCTACTTTTTGAAACTACGGCACAACAACTGGGCTGAAATCAAACCTACTAGCTCACCAACTTTATGTTGACCTTTTTGAGTATCATTTTCAGGATTGTTTCAACAAAGGTAAATTGGAAGTAATGGGGATCAAAGAAGTACACTTTCTGGGGCTTAACTAGAGACTTGTGTTTTTTTGCTAATCAAGGATGAAATTTGGGGAACGTTTGTAAACCTAAATTTTGTAAACATGGTACGGTGTGATCTTGTATCTTGAGCTATGTAAATCATTATTTCAGATTCCCTGTAACCTTTTCCCTTCTTGTGAGTTTGAATGTTCTAATTTAGTCCTTTGACTATTTGACTTTTGTCAATTTTGTTAGAACCTGTACCGTGTTGACGGTGGTGAATTTATGTGATTGAGTTATTTGTATTATATGGTGTATAATAATCCTTTTTAGAGGGTATTACTATGTTAATTGTGTTCCGGGTGGTTTGACCCGTGGATAGCGTAAAATGCCAAAAACGAGTCCCGACACGTCCGATAATGTTCAAAATGATTTTTGGGATGTTTAATGTAGAAATGAGTCATGTAAATACTCTAAGTTATGGGAAAAGTATTTTTAAAGTGGATAAAAATGATAAATAACTTCGGGAAATATTTTATGATCGAGGTTTTTGAGTTTTAAGAGAACCCGACACAAAAAGAAAGCATCCTGGCCCCTCCTTGGATGCTATAACCGGTTCGAGCCAAAGGGGAGACAAGGAGGCAAGATTTTAGCAGGAATGGTCCATCTCTAGTACTATATACATTTGTATCTATCATAAACACACATAATTCATGTTTTACTTTCAAAAATGAAAATCTCTTTCTCTCTTTCTTTCTTTGTTGCGTCCGACCAAAGCACACATACACACACGTATAATTTTCAATCTTTGATAAAAAACCGGAGAGTTTGGGTACTTTCGGGTTGATTCTAGTATTCGGGTTGATTCTAGTATTCGGGTTATTGTTTAAACTACGGTTGGGTAGTCGGTTCGCATTTGTTCTCGCTTTTCAAAACTCTAATTGTAAGTTTCTTAAATTTTGATTTAACTTGTACTTTTGTATGTTAGATGATGCATTGAAGCTAGTTGTACGGTGCATTTGTTAAAAATCAAAAATGAAAAGTTTGCAAAAGGTTATAAAGGGTTGCGTTTGGTTCGCATGAAAGTAAAAGAAGAATAAGGTTTTTTGTAGTTTTATTGTCGTAGTCGTGATGGTTGAAAAATATTTATTTGCTATGTAGCTTATTTTTGATATTGGATTATTTGGCTTATTATTAAGCAATGAGCTTATTTTGGGCTTATTAGCTTACGACAAAGGAAGGGAACATAATGGAAGTATTTTTGGTTATTTACCTCGTATGTCGTATATTTGTGGACTATTTTGATAGCTTATGCTGATGACCGAATATATTACCTAGCGTATTAGCTTATTTAAAAGCTTATTATAGTTTTCGAAGCTTATGGGCTTACGACCCAATAAGCCTCTTTAATCTGTGGCTTATTACGAGCTTATTGTGGTCCGGGTTATTTTGTTAGTTAACATTTTGGGCTTATATTTACTAATAGGCTTTGATATTGGGCCTAAAATATATATTATGCATATAAATATCTTAATGGATCCTTATTGGGCCTTAAGGCCCAATAAGCGCAAATTAGTCATATTATAAGTGTTGGCGAACTTTTGGAAAGCGAAATATACTTATGAATTGATATTGAAAGTCATTTTTGGGAAATATACTTTGATAAGCGTTGCGAGATATGATTTTGAGATTTTTTCGGAAAATGGCGGTTTGTGGAAAATTGTTTGAAATAAAGGTTTAAAAACCTTGAAAAACGTTGTATAAACGTACGGGTCATGTCAAAATTTCATAAAAAGTCTACACTTAGAGTTTTTACTCAAAACGTGATTTCTCGATTTAATAATAAAATATTATTATTTTAGGAAGTCGACTAAAAAACGAAAATTATATTTTTCTGAAACTTTTCTAAATTGCTTAGTATAATTAAACGTTTCGTTTCTTATAACTTAAATGATGAATTAATGGCAACTAAGAGTACCGAATGAATTTACCGAGAGATATATATAAGTATTTATTACTTATCTATTATATTAGCAAGGTATAAGTATATATATTATACTAAAGTATGAGTTGGAAGTATGTTATTTTTGAAGATAAGTCATCAACCATCACACTACTAAAAACGTAAAGAATGACTGTGCAACTCGCATCTGACCTCTATGCATCAAAGCTGAAAACTATTTTGGAAATAAATGTCTAAGTGGAACATTAATTGGACTAGGTCGTGTTCGGACGTCGTTGCTTTTGCTTGTGTGATATTAAGTTGGCTGGTTGAGACCTTTGCTTGAGGTGAGTTCCCGTAGCCCCACTTTTTAAATCTTTTTGGTTGGGAGAAAATGATACTCAAATGTGTTTTGAATTGATTTTCTAAACTGTACGAAATGTGGTTTGTTTTTTGGACAATTATGTGATTATGACTGCTATGTGAATATAATGTGGTATGATTGTTCTTGCATGCATCGAGGTGCATGGCAAGGTGTGTGATTAGTATGGATTTGCTATGTTTGTGAAAGGTTGCCCTATTGTAAATGCTCAAGTACTGGTAGGCTTTTAGGTGCGTATAACCTCGGGGTTGCGACCCCAAGAGCGTTGGTACACGTTGGTGATAAAACTAGTAGGGATGATAGGTCTTGATACATGATTAGCGGGGATGCTAAGTCATGGGTTGTAATTGTTTTGTATATATTCACTGTCATATTGCACAATTGTCCACTGCTTGAAATATTGGCACAGTGACTAGGTTTCCTTCAAACCTACGAGCTCACCAACATTATTGTTGATGTTTTTGAGTATCATTTTTAGGTGAAGAGAATGATCGTTAAGGTTGAGATGTGTGATAGCAGACTTTAAGTGTATCATGTATGGATCATGTTTAAGAGGTCTTGCTTTTGAAGTATGTTATGGATTTGTTTTCTTGAGGATTGAGGTTTAAGATTGTTTGGACCCCTACATGGGCATTTGGATTTGTAAGTGAATATGTGATGTGTTCTTGTTGGGATTTCACTCAAGTCTGTACTTGAGGTGGATGATCTTCATGACACATTTTCATTAATGCATTTTAGAACTTCTCTATTTTGTATTATGTGTTATGATTGATCATTCTTGTCGCATACTCGTGTTTTCGCCTTTGTCGGGGTGTGACAGATTGGTTATCAGAGCCAAGGTTATAGAGAAATAGGTGGTTTGGCCTAAACTATAACCTAAGAACCTTCTAAAAGTTACGTTATAGGATCTATGTGCGTGGTGTCCCGCTTATACGTGCTAATGTGGTAATATAGTATATCGTATTAGATAAGTCAATCATTGAAATATGTGAGTCTAATACTAGGTACGACTGGGAAATGATATGAGTATAAATACGGTGGCCAACGTAGTTATAAACGTATCACGACTCAAGCGTATTTAGTATTATCGTTCACATAAATCAGTGTTGACACCTTAGGGTCGTATGTGTGTGTGTATGTATATATATATATATGTATATATATATATATATGTATATATATATTTATATGTATATATATATATATATATGTGTATGTGTGTGTGTGTAACATCCCATTATTTCAGGTCATTTTACGACTCAATACTCTCCATAATTTATTTTTAGGCTTTTACGCGTTTGCTTTTAATTCTCATCGTTTAGTTAAATCGCGTAAAATAAAAATCAACATTCAACGTAAACAGACATCAAACAAGTAAAAGTTTATGTCAAGCAAGTGTTTTATAATTATTACGAGGATAATTTATAACTTTTCATATTTTATTTTTATTGGTTACGTAAAACGTTTACGTTTCGCAATAAAATACATTTAAGGGTACCCGGAAGCACCAATACCCATCTATACTCAAACAAATACCCACTTTTATACCCAATACATAAAAATTAAATAAATTACTACTTTATTAATGTATATTGCCGGATCCTATGAATGATATACAAGAACAAATTCAAACTTCTTATAATTCACACATGCTTAATACTTTCCCACTAAAGTCTTATCCCTCCTCCTAGAGAGGAGGAGAGCACCTTACACATGTGTACCCTAAACCACTCTCTCATCCATGGTTTTGGTTAAGAGATTTGCTAGATATTTTGACTATAAAAGGAAGCACCATGTAAGCCTTATACTCTTTACCATTTACAAGTAAACTTTCACTCAAAACTCTCTCTATCCCTCTCTTAAAACCAACGACTCATCTCACTCTTTTAGGGTGTTCATAACTTTGATTTTTCAAGTATACAAGGCACATTAATGGTAATATCTAAGGTGTTGCAAGGTGGTTTGGAAGCTTGGGTATTATTTTACAAGGGTTTGTAATCAAGAAGATAACTAGGGTTTTCTAGTTAGGGTATTGAACTTGGGTTTGATTTCTAGAGTTTGATCTTGTGTTCTTCATTCTCATACACTTCTCTAAGGTTTACTTGAACCCTAATCTCTTTGATTATTTATTTACTTATTTTACATTGTTATTATGTTAATCACCACCTAGGTTCATTTTTATGATTTATGAAATATTACAAGCACACGCACATATGTATATATATATATATATATATATATATATATTTATATATGTATATGTATATATATATGTATATATATATGTATATATATATGTATATATATATATATATATATATATATAGCTATATACCATATAGATATAACAATATCTACCTATATATATATAAACATATAGCAAAGATATATACATATATAAATATTAATATATATACATATATATAAACATATATCCATATATATATATATATATAATCGTAAAGATATGAACGATAAAAATAACACAGAGATATATATATATATACAAAGATAAATAAAAATGTCTAATAGATATACTAAAAATACTATCATATGCATATATATATTTGAATCTATAAGTTCATATGTTGGAAATGATGTTACAATTATGTAAATATAAGAATATAGATTATACAAGTGGTTAATTAATTTATAAGTTTAGTGTATAAATTAATTTGTTGAAAATTAATTACCAAGTTGATGTACAAATAAAGTGAGGATATTTTATCTTTGACAATCATTATGGACACAATTTAGAGGACTTAAAATATACAAGACATGTGGTACAAAGTAATGTAGAGGACTTGTACAAAATTACTCAAGTAATAGTTTTATAAAAACTAATGTATACACTTTACATAAATACCTACTGTTTTAGACCTACTGTTTGATTTTGAATTTTATAAAATTTTGGAAACTTTTTATTAAAATAGTACATATTATAAGGATCATAAGCATATAAAGAACTCGAAAAACCAAGCTATAACGAAGAAGTTATGACATTTACAAGTTTACGATAAAAAGTGTTTTTATAAAAACAAATTATTGTTCATAATAGTCAGTTTTTGGAAAATATTTTACCTGGATAGAACTTTTAATTACGAATCCGTGCATATAAGGATCACTAAAAACGGAATTAAAATGGAGGAGATATAAATTTTATACGATTTCAATAAATAAATTTATAAAAAGTGTTTTATAAATATCAACCTACTGCTACTGTTCATAACAGTTTATATAAATGTTATAAGTATAATATTTTGCTAGATTTCTCAAATATAATTCCATACATATAAAGAACAAGTAAAACGGAATTAAAACGAATAGGTTATGATTTTTACGAGGTTACAACAATTAATTATATAAAAGTAGTTTTATGTAATTTTACAAAAATAGTAAAAGTTATTGTTCATCAGTAGATAAAATATTGTAAATGTATTATTTTGATAGATTTCTTAATACGAAACCGTAGGCATAAAGAAAGTATAAAACGGAGTTAAAACGATAAAGATACGAGGTTTATAAAACCTTGTGCATTATTTTTACTTTTCTACATTATTTTATAAAACAATTAAACTATTTATATAATATCATTATATAATAAATAAAAATATGAAATCAAGTATTATTATTAAATAATCAATTGTTGGACAATGATAGCATTTTATTTTACAAGTACAAATACATATACCTTCATTTAACAAAGTGCAATTTAAATATTGTTTTGACATTTTAAATTAAACAAAAACTATTAGGTGGCGTAACTATATAACTTGTGATGTTGTGTTTACATTAAAAACACGATACTCATATGGCCTATAATTAATTAGGTTGCACTCGGATTCCGCGAGACATTTTACTTACTTGATTTGGATAATCAATCATTCACTTGAGTTTAGTTCATAGCCTCGCTTTTATACAATTAACTTGATTTACAACTTTAGTGTAAGAAACATGCATTGTTTTACAATTGGACGCAAGTATACTTTAATAAATTACGAGTTTTCCTAAGTAGCTATAACCCACTATTGCCCATAAATCATGAGATGTTAATTACTGGATTGTAAGCGCGAATGTTATGAATAAATCTATTTGGGATTGACATCCCTGTTCAGGTGAGTAGCGCTCACAAGTTTTGGAGGTACCGAAACGAATAATGTATACCATGTAAGAACAATTTGGATGTTACGGGTTGAACATCTACACCGGCACATTATTTGCATTAATTTGCATACATATATGTTGTAGCTTCAGTGTCATGAGCTTAGTGCATTTCATAATTACATTTTGAGATATTGTATGTGTTACATGTCTTACACTTTGAAATCTTGCGATCCTACTTTACACATTACTTAAACCTGTAAATTCACCAACTTTATGTTGACGTTTTAAAGCATGTTTTTCTCAGGCCAATAAGGTACAAGAACAAGGATACATTGGGGGTCAACACTTTGGGAGTCATTTTGCATGGAGATTTATATGCATTACATTTTGAAGTATTTGTTATGTATTAAAATCTTTACACTTTTCAAGGATGAACAAGTTAAGCCATGGGCTTTTGTGTCAAACAATTCATTTAATCCAATGTATCATTTTTAAACGACTCATATAGAGGTCGTTCTCATATCTTGTGCTATTGATCTATAATGTAACACTCTCAGACCCATATTCCGCTGCGACCCTATTTGGGGGTGTTATAGATTGGTATCTAGAGCCAAGGTTATAGAGAACCAGGTCAAATGTTTTTACTTAGACTATAACCGTTTTTAAACATTTCATCATACAAATGTTTTTCACGGGACATACATACACTACTTGGTTGCATTAGTTGGTTAAACTAGATTCTTACATGATCTATATATGTGTTTATATTATATTACGTATATTACTATACTGGTCTTATATAATATACTTATATAAGTTTATTTTATTGTTTCAGCAGTCATATCTTCATCGACAGTTACCTACACATCGATATCTAGTAATTACAAGGAGCCATCAGACGCAGGTTCTCCCAGAGTCTTTGTCTACGGATACGACTGACTACCCATGCACCCAATAGACCCATATGTGGAGGCCGCTCTTCAGGCTCTTGAGTAGGCACCACCATCTCCAGATTACGTATTGGGTCCGGAGCACCCACCTTCTCCTGACTATGTACCTAAGCCTGAGGACCCGGAGTACTTAGTGCCATCTGATGTTGAGGCACCTATAAAGGATCAGCCTCTACCAGATGATGCTTCACCTACAGCCCTATCATTAGGATACATTGCTGACTCTGATCCGGAGGAGGATCCAGAGGAGCACCAGAAGGAGGATCTTGCTGATGGAGGAGACAATGCTAATGATGATTCATCCAATGATAACGATGATAATGAGGAGCAGGAGGCTTCTGAGGATGATGACGAGGAGGAAGAGCATCTAGCTCTGGCCGACTCTTTTGCTATACCTGTTGTTGACCCTGTCTCCTTAGCTGAGGATACAGAGGCATTTGAGACTGATGAGTCTGCACCTACACCACCACCACCACCTACATACCGTACTACTTCTAGGATGTCTGTCCGAACCCAAGCACCTATACAATTTCCTTTTAAGGCAGAGGTTGCTAGGCTTCTTGCCTTACCTACTCTACCACAATCTCTAATCACTCCATTATCATCACCACTTCCCCATATTCCCTCACCACTACTACCTCTACCATCACCACCTACTACTAGCCCTACATATGCTGAGGCACCATTGGTCTATAGAGCAGCTGAGATTCGGTTAAGAGCTACATCACCACCTACCCACCATCCATCAGAGATACCATCACCACCTCTGCTGCTACCATCTACTACCCATAGATATTATCTTCCCGAGGCGGACATGCCGCTTCGGAAGAGAGCTCGTTTTACTACTCCCACTGGTAGGTTTGAGGTTAGGGAGAGTTCGTCAGCTGCTGCTGCTAGGCAGGCTAGACATACTCTACCCTATATAGTTGATTATGGATTTATCGATACTATGGATGCTAGTATCCTTGCTTCTAAGGGTAGAGCTATGACCGCCGTGGGGGTGGTCAATGACACGGTTACAGATCTTGCTACTACTCAGAGGTAGGATGATTAGGAGCTTTATGTGCGTTATGAGGACGCACAGGATGACTGAGCCTTTATAGGAGCCCAGGTTTCTATATTAAGGAGAGAGAGGAGATGTTTTCGCTCGATGGCTTCTTCTTATGAGCGTGAGGCCGTTATTGCCTGACATACATGGTCTCACTCTGAGAGCAGGATCCAGGCCATGGAGGCCTAGATTGGAGCTTTGTAGAGGGACGTCAATGTACTACAGAGGCAGAGGATTAGTGCTAAGGACAGACTGACAACCCACATTTAGCATGATCATGATAGGTTCTGAGAGCTTATAGGCACTGCAGAGGCAGGGCCTCAGGATGGACTAGAGGATGCTGGTAGTAGCTGTTAGTATTGTATCATTGTTAGCTATCCTATACAGCCTGCTAAGTTCTTTTGGGTTACTCCCAGCTAGTAGGCTGTAGGGATCTTTTGTTCATCATCTAGCTATCTTGTATGGCATGCTAAGTATTATGGGTTACTCCCAGCTAGCATTGCCTTAGGACCATATTTTCATTTTATATCTCATTGTACTGATCATGTTGTAATCAAAACTATCATGTATGATTATCGATTTTGTTATGTATGGATGTTGATTTATTTATATCATTGTTGATTTCACTTCAGTTGTATATCTCACTATGTGTTGTGATCTCATTTTATTTATGTTGCATATGTTATGTCGCGATTATGATTTTATGAAATCTAACGTGTATTATATTTTCTTGTGATTTTGAAGAAAATGCCACCAAATAAAAGAACCGCCACAACAACCACCACCACCACACCTATGACCGATGCTCAACTTAAGGCATTAATTACCCAAGGAGTTGCTGATGCATTGGTAGAACGTGACGCTAACAGAAGCAGAAATGGCAATGATAGCCATGATTCAGGAACTGGCGTAAGGAGACAAGTGTCTACCGTTTGTGAGTGCACCTACAGTGACTTCCTCAAATGTCAACTCCTGAATTTCAAAGGTACTAAAGGAGTTGTTGGTCTTACTCAGTAGTTCGAAAAGATGGAATATATATTTCATATCAGCGACAGTCACATGTCCAATCAAGTTTTTGACTTGTACTCTCCAGGGAAATGCTTTAACATGGTGGAACTCCCACGTTAAGACTGTTAGCCATGATGTGGCATACACAATGACATGGAAAACATTGAAAAGATGATGACTGATAAATACTGCCCGAGAAGCGAGATTCAGAAGCTAGAAATTGAATTATGGAACTTAAAGGTGAAGGGAACTGATGTGGAAAGCTATAGCTAACGTTTTCAAGAGTTGGCATTGATGTGCTTGAGAATGTTTCCTAAGGAATCAGATGATGTTGAAAAATATGTCGGTGGTCTGCCTAACATGATTCATGGAAGTGTGATGGCATCTAAGCCAAAGACCATGCAGGATGAAATTAAGTTTGCAACCGAACTGATGGATCAAAATATCCGTACTTTAGCTGAACAATCAAAATATCCGAGGAATCAGATGATGTTGAAAAATATCCGTACTTTAGCCCAAAACAAAAAGAAGTTTGAGGAAACTTCAAGGAACAATCAAAACCAGCAACAACCTTTCAAAAAGCATAATGTGGTATGGGCCTATACTGCAGGGTCTAGGGAAAAGAAACCGTACGGAGGATCTAAACCTCTATGCCCTAAATGCAACTATCACCATGACAAGTAGTGTGCTCCAAAGTACACCAACTACAAGAGGACTGGCCATTCAGCCCGAGACTGTAGAAGCCAGCTTGCTGCTGCCAACAACAACCAGAGAGCCCAAGGGGCAAAACAAAGAGTTCTCACTTGCTTTAAGTATGGAGCTCAAGTCCATTTCAAGAATAATTACCTGAAGTTAAGGAACAAGAATCAGGGAAATCAGGCTAGAAATGGTAATGCTGTGGCAAGAACTTATAGTGTGGGCACTGCAGGGACAAACCTGAACTCCAATGCTATTACGGGTACGTTCCTCCAAAACAACCATTATGCTTCGATATTATTTGACACTGGTGGTGATAGAAGTTTCGTGTCCACTACATTTAGTTATTTGATTGATATCATCCTAAATACACTAGACCATAGTTATGACATCGAGTTAGCTGACGATAGAATAATTTAGGTTAATACACTTATACGAGGTTGCACCTTGAATTTTCTGAATCATCCATTCAACATCAACTTAATGTCCGTAGAGATGGGTAGTTTTGACGTCATAATTGGCATGGATTGGTTATCAAAATATCATGCTGTAATCGTTTGTGACGAGAAGATCATTTGTATCCCCTTTGGAAATGAAACCTTAATTGTTCATGGTGACGAAAGCAGAAACGAGCATATGTCTCGATTAAACATCATCTCATGCACAAAAATGCAAACGTATTTGTTGAAAGGATGTCATGTCTTTTTAGCACATGTTATCGCAAAGAAGACTGAAGACAAGTCGGAGGAGAAGTGACTTGAAAATGTACCTATTGTTTAAGATTTCCCTAAAGTATTTCCCGAGGACTTTCTAGGTATTCCACCAACCCGAAAAGTGGAATTTCAAATCAATTTAGTACTTGGTGCTGCACTTGTAGAATGGGCGCCTTATCGATTGGCTCCGTCCGAGATGAAAGAATTGTCGGATCAACTGCAGGAACTTTCTGACAAAGGCTTTATAAGACCTAGTTCCTCACCTTGGGGAGCTCCGATCTTGTTTGTCAAGAAGAAAGATGGATCATTCCAGATGTGCATCGATTATAAGAAATTGAATAAACTAACAGTAAAGAACCGTTATCCGCTACCAAGGATTGATGATTTGTTTGATCAACTTCAAGGGTCGAGTGTTTACATGAAGATCGACTAGAGGTCGGGTTATAATCATCTAAGGGTTCGTGAAGAAGACATCCCAAAGACTGCATTTAAAACTCGATATGGACATTCTAAATTTCAAGTTATACCATTTTGTTTAACTAAATCACCGACTGTATTTATGGACCTCATGAATCCGGTGTGCAAACCATATCTTGAAAAGTTTGTGATTGTCTTTATTGACGATATTCTGATCTACTCAAAGAGCAAGCAAAAGCATGAAGAACATCTCAAGTTAATTTTAGAATTGCTTAAGAAGGAGGAGTTGTATGCAAAATTTTCTATGTGTAAATTTGGATTCCAAAAGTACAGTTGTTCGGTTACATGATTGACAGTAAGGGTATTCACGTGGATCCCGCCAAGATCTAGTCAATTAAAGATTGGGCATCTCCTAAATCACCAACAGAGATCCATTAATTTTTAGGTCTTTTCGGTCATTACCAAAGATTCATTGAAGGATTCTCAAAGATCGCCAAATCAATGACTAAGCTAACCCAAAAGAAGGTCATGTTTGATTGGGGTGAAAAACAAGAAGCAGCTTTCCAACTGTTAAAAGAGAAGTTGTGTAGTGCACCTATCTTGGCTTTACCTGAAGGAGCCGAGAACTTTATTATTTATTGGGATGCTTCGCATAAGGGATTAAGTGTTGTGTTAATGCAGAACGAGAAGGCGATTTCCTATGCATCACGTCAATTAAAGATCCATGAGAAGAATTACACGACTTATGATCTGGATTTAGGAGCAGTAGTGTTCGCTCTAAAGATTTGGAGGCACTATCTGTATGGAATGAAGTGTACCATGTTTACTAATCACAAAATTTTACAACACATCCTTGATCAGAAGTAATTGAACATGAGGCAATGTTGTTGGTTAGAGTTGCTCAATGATTACGATTGTGAGATTCGTTATCACTCGGGAAAAGCAAATGTAGTGGCAGACGCTTTAAGCAGAAAGGAACGAATTAAGCCATTATAGGTTCGAACCTTAGTGATGACTATTGGTTTGGATCTTCCTAAGTAAATATTGGAAGCTTAGGCTGAGGAAAGAAAACCAGAAAACCTCGGTGCTGAAGATGTGGGAGGTATGCTGATTGAAAATTTAAGAGAATCAGACAACCCCAAGAAGGAAAAGTTAGAACCGCGTGTTAACGGAACGCTGTGTTTGAATAACAGAAGTTGGTTGCCATGCTACGGTGATCTAAGGGCTTTGATTATGCATGATTCCTACAAGTCAAAATATTTTGTTCATCCGGGTTCCGACAAGATGTATCAAGACTTGAAGAAGTTATATTGGTGGCCCAACATGAAAGCCGATATAGCCACTTATGTTAGCAAGTGTTTGACATGTCTAAAGGTCAAAGCTGAACACCAAAACCCATCTGGTTTGTTGGTGAAACCTAAGATTCCTCAATGGAAGTGGAACAATATCACTATGGATTTTGTCACCAAGCTCCTAAGGACATCAAGTGATTATGATACCATTTGGGTAATTATAGACCGTCATACTAAGTCTGCATACTTTTTATCGTTGAGGGAAAATGACCCAATAGACAAATTCGCAAGACTGTATATGAAAGAAGTAGTCATGAGACATAGGATACTAGTCTCAATCATGTGTGATCATGACGGTAGATTTACATCAAATTTTTGGAGGGTATTTCAAAAGGCTTTGGGTACTTGTTTGGATATGAGTACGGCTTACCATCCGTAGACCGATGGACAGAGTGAAAGAAGCATTCAGACAATAAAACATATGTTACGCGCCTGCGTGATAGATTCTGGGAATGGTTGGGAAAGTCACTTATCGCTGATTGAATTTTCGTATAACAATAGTTATCACACTAGCATTAAAGTTGCCTCATCCGAGGCACTTTATGGTCAGAAGTGTCGGTCACCCGTTTGTTGGGACGAGGTTAAAACCGCTCAGCTCACTGGTCCAGAACTTATTCACGAGACAACCGAGAAGATTGTTCAAATTAAGCAAAGAATTTAAGCCGCTCGTGATCGCCAGAAGAGTTACGCTATTGTAAGGCGTAAGCCTTTAGAATTTCAAGTTGGTGACCGAGTCATGTTGAAGGTATCACCTTGGAAAGGGGTTATCCATTTTGGCAAACAGGGGAAGTTAAATCCAAGGTATATTGGCCCTTTCAAGGTGTTAGCCAAAGTGGGAACCGTTGCTTATAGACTAGAACTTTCTCAATAGCTAAAAAGTGTTTATCTGATGAGCCGTTGGCAATTTCATTTGATGAAATACACATTATGGATATATGTAACATCCTATTATTTCAGGTCATTTTATGACTCAACACTCTCCATAATTTATTTTTAGGCTTTTACGCGTTTGCTTTTAATTCTCATCGTTTAGTTAAATCGCGTAAACTAAAAATCAACATTCAACGTAAACGGACATCAAACAAGTAAAAGTTTACGTCAAGCAAGTGTTATATAATTATTACGAGGATAATTTATAACTTTTTATATTTTATTTTTATTGATTACGTAAAACGTTTATGTTTCACAATAAAATACATTTAAGCGTACCCGAAAGCACCAATACCCATCTATACTAAAACAAATACCCACTTTTATACCCAATACCTAAAATTTAAATAAATTGATACTCTATTAATGTATATGGCCGGATCCTATGAATGATATACAAGACCAAATTCAAAATTCTTATAATTCATACATGCTTAATACTTTCCCACTAAAGTCTCATCCCCCCTCCTAGGGAGGAGGAGAGCACCTTACACAAGTATACCCTAAACCACTCTCTCATCCATGGTTTTGGTTAAGAGGTTTGCTAGATATTTTTACTATAAAACGAAGCACCATGTAAGCCTTATACTCTTTACCATTTACAAGTAAACTTTTACTTAAAACTCTCTATCCATCTCTTAAAACCCACTGCTCAACTCACTCTTTTAGGGTGTTCATAACTTTTATTTTTCAAGTATACAAGGCTCATTAGTAGTAATATCTAAGGTGTTGCAAGGTGGTTTGGTAGCTTGGGTATTATTTTACAAGGGTTTGTAATCAAGAAGATAACTAGGGTTTTCTAGTTAGGGTTTTGAATTTGGGTTTGATTTCTAGGGTTTGATTTTGTGTTCTTCATTCTTATACACTTCTCTAAGGTTTACTTGAACCCTAATCTCTTTGATTATTCATTTACTTATTTTACATACTTGTTATTATGTTAATCACCACCTAGGTTTGTTTTTATGATTTATGAAATATTACAAGAATGTACACACACACACATACACACACACACATATACATATATATATATATCCGAACCTATGTGTTCATATGTTAGAAATGATGTTACAATTATGTAAACACAAGCTATCATATATACAATGGTTAATTAATTTAAAAGTTTATGTAAACACAAGAAAACATACACACACACACTACACATACACACACACAAGATATATATATATACTATATATATAAAAAATATTATAGATAAATATATATATATATATATATATATATATATATTCGACCCTATGTGTTCATATGTTAGAAATGATGTTACAATTATGTAAACACAAGAATATACATTATACAAGTGGTTAATTAATTTATAAGTTTAGTGTATAAATTAATTTGTTGAAAGTTAATTACCAAGTTGATGTACAAATAAAGTGAGGACATTTTATCTTGGACACTCATTATTGACACAATTTAGAGGACTCAAAATATATAAGACATGTGGTATAAATTAATATAGAGGATTTGTATAAAATTACTCAAGTAATAGATTTATAAAAACTAATATATACAATTTATATAAATACCTACTATTTTGGACCTACTCTTTGATTTCGAATTTTATAAAATTATAGAAACATTTTATTAAAATAGTACATATTATAAGGATCATAAGCATATAAAGAACTCGAAAAACCAAGCTATAACGAAGAAGTTATGACATTTACTAGTTTACGATAAAAAGTGTTTTTATAAAAATAATTTTATAAAAACAAACTACTGTTCGTAACAGTAAGTTTTTGGAAAATATTTTACATGGATAGAACTTTTAATTACAAATCCATGCATATAAGGATCACTAAAAATGGAATTAAAATGGAGGAGATATAAATTTTATACGATTTCAATAAATAAATTTACAAAAAGTGTTTTTATAAATATCAACCTAATGTTACTGTTCATAACAATTTATATAAATGTTATAAGTATAATATTTTTTTAGATTTCTCAAATACGATTCCATACATATAAAGAAAAAGCGAAACGGAATTAAAACGAATGAGTTATGATTTTTACGAGGTTACAATAATTAATTATATAAAAATAGTTTTATATAATTTTACAAAAATAGTAAAAGTTACTGTTCATCAGTGGCTAAAATATTTTAAATATAATATTTTGATATATTTTCTTAATACGAAACCGTGGGCATAAAGAATGTATAAAACAAAGTTAAAACGATAAAGATACGAGGTTTATAAAACCTTGTGCACTATTTTTACTTTTTTACATTATTTTATAAAACAATTAAACTATTTATATAATATCATCATATAATAAATAAAAATATTAAATCAAGTATTATTATCAAATAATCAATTGTTCGACAAAGATAGCATTTTATTTTACAAGTAGAAATACATATACCTTTATTTAACAAATGGAAATTTAAATATTGTTTTGACATTTTAAATTTAAAAAAAACTATTAGGTGGTGTAACTATATAACTTGTGATGGTGTATTTACATTAAAAACACGATACTCATATGACCTATAATTAATTAGGTTGCACTCGGATTCCGCGAGACCTTTCACTTACTTGATTTAGATAATCAATCATTCACTTAAGGTGAGTTCATAGCCCCGTTTTAATACAATTAACTTGATTTATAACTTTGGGGTGACAAACATGCATTGTTTTACAATTAGATGCAAGTACACTTTAACAAATTACGAGTTTGCCTAAGTAGCTATAACTCACTATTGCCCATAAATCATGAACTGTTAATTACTGGATTATAAGCGTGAATGTTATGAATAGATCTATTTGGGATTGATATCCCCATTTCGGTGAGTAGCGCTCACTAGTTTTGGAGGTACCGAAATGACGAATGTATACCATGTCGAAACAATTTGGATGTTGCGGCTTGAACATCTACAAGGGCACATTATTTGCATTAATTTGCATACATATATGTTGTAGCTTCAGTGTCATGAGCTTAGTGCATTTCGTAATTACATTTTAAGGTATTGTATGTGTTACATGTCTTACACATGGAAATCTTGGGGTCCTACTTTACACATTACTTAAACCTGTGAATTCACCAACTTTATGTTGACGTTTTAAAGCATGTTTTTCTTAGGTCAATAAGGTCCAAGAACAAGGATACATTGGGAGTCAACATTTTGGGAGTCATTTTGCATGGAGATTTAAATGCATTACATTTTGGAGTATTTGTTATGTATTAAAATCTTTACACTTTTCAAGGATGAACAAGTTAAGCCATGGGCTTTTGTGTCAAACAATTCATTTAATCTAATGTATCATTTTCAAACGATTCAAATAGAGGTCGTTCTCATATCTTGTGTTATTGATCTATGATGTAACACTCTCAGACTCATATTTTGATGCGACCCTATTTGGGGGTGTTACAATATATATGGGGTATATTAAGACCATCTATGAGTTAACCTTTCCCTCCTACCTAACGTTGCCCATGTTCTCCCTCGTGTAGATAATGCCGCCAAGGATGACAACTCGAAGTGCTGGCCGGCCTGCTGCCGCCTAAGGAGGAGAGGGAACGGGTGGACGAGCTGGTAGATGAGGTGGTAGGACTAGAGGTCAATCTGGTGATTAGGGTAATGGTGGAATTGATGGTCAGGGTGGCCAAGTAGATGGTCAAGGTGGCCAAGTAGGTGGTCAAGGTACTGAGGTGAATGATGGTTTTGACAAAGTCCATGACTTCTCTACTATCATTGCACAACAATTGCAAAACTTACTTCCCACTATCTTAGCCTAGGTAGGTAACCATGGTAGTGATTAGTAGAATGGTAGGATTCAAAAGGGTGATGCCATAAATGACAACATCCAGGGTGATGTTAGGAATGTCATTGAGAACAACGACCGTAAGGGTTGTACCTATAAGGAAGTCTTAGCTTGTAACCTAAAAGAGTATGATGGTAAGGGAGGTACTATAGTGTATACCTGTTGGATTGAGAAGATGGAATCAGTTCAGGATATGAGTGGGTGTAAGGATAATGAGAAAGTGAAGTACAATGGTGGATCATTTGTTGGTAAGGCTCTTACGCGGTGGAACTCTTAGATCCACACACGAGGATGAGAAGCCATTATAGGTATGTCATAGGAAGACTTTAAGACCTTGAGCAAGGAGGAATTTTACCCGAGTAATGAGATGCAAAAGTTAGAAACTGAGTTGTGGAATTCACAACATGGACAAAGTGGGCCATGCTGTGTATACTGATAGATTCCATGAGTTGGCTAGGTTAGTTCCTCATTTAGTAACCACATAAAATAGAAGGATTGAGAGCTACATGTATGGCCTTGCTCTACAAATCCGTGGGATGGTGGCAGCAACGGAGCCAACAATGAATCAGTGTGTTGTACTAAAAGTAGGTGTATTAACTGATGAAGCAATTAGGAATGGTTCAATCAAGAAGAACCCTGAGAAGAGAGGAAATAGGGGAGAACCTAGCAAATATAGGATTGTGAGAGATGATAACAAGAGGTCTAGGACTGTGAGTGCATTTATTATGACTTTATTCGACTCTGGAGCCGATTATAGTTTTGTTTCCACTACTTTCATACCTCTGTTGGGCATAGAGCCTAGTGACTTAGGATTCAGTTATGAGATTAAGATAACTAGCGGGTAGCTAGTAGAGATTGATAAAGTTATTATAGGTTGCAAATTAGAACTAATTACTTAGATGAGCCAAAGACGCGACGAATTCCACTTTATTTTTTTCCCGACTTCTTTTTTCTAATTTTATTTCGCGCGAAAGCACGACTCCACTAGAATGCTGCCAAGTGTCATTCTGTACGAGGATGTTTTTTGTCTGGCTTTTATGTTTTTTCATGAACTGGAGATAGTTTTGCACGACAAAGTTTCTCGTTTTCAGAAAGACAAAACTTCTTCGAAAAATATCTTGGGAAATTTGCATTTGTTTTCAACCCGATTTTTTAAAATTTCAACCCGATTTTTTAAAAACAAAATTTGCAAAAAAACTTGACTTATTTAAAATTAGAATTTACTATATATTTACACATTATTCGATTAATGTTAACCATACTTTTAACTCTAGTTAACCTAATAAACATAATTGAAAATTAGATCTAACATAAAATATAACACATCCAAGTCATAGTAAAACCAACAATGTTATTGTGTATGATGTATATCTGCAGAAGTTGTCATCAAGACGAGCAACATCGCGCTTATATGAGATGAAATGCAAGTTACCCAAATCTCCTGATAAAAACCACACATCTTGGTCACGATTAAACATCTAGTTTATCTTTAAGAGTTTCAACCTCACCACGCAGCCTGAACACCTCTGCAGACAAATCCTGAGCCTCATGATTTATCAATTTGTTCAACATAACAAACCAATGATAGGTCATAATCCCCTTTCGAGTAGAGGTAGACTCCTAAAATGTGAAATAAAAGGAAAAGAGAGAGAGAGAGAGAGAGAGAGAGAGAGAGAGAGAGAGAGAGAGAGAGAGAGAGAGAGAGAGAGAGAAAGAGAAAGAGAGAGAGAGAGAGAATAGTACTATTTCATTGATATTCTCTTTTGTGAAAGCATTACAATAGGAAGGCACATAAATAACAAATAAGACTGGACAGTTGTCTCATAACGTCTAGTAGCCTCACATGGCATAGTCTCGTAGATGTAAAGGTAATTTAATGGTTCTTTTTGGTCTTTGACCCTTTTATGGTTGCACCAGAAAGAGTCTTACAAGCTTCATCACATGGAGCAAAGTCAGGAACAGACTTTGGAGAACAGGGGCCCTGATCAACCAAAACCACATGCTTTTCTTTCTTAAAGGACGGAGGTATAGCCGTCCTTTGAGCCACCGTTCGAGAAAGAACACCTCTACCCATAGAAAAAGGAACAACCTCGCCACCAATGACGTTATTAGCCACCAGACTAGCAACATCCATCTCAAGCTCTTCATCAGGAACGTTAGCGGCAGAACTCGCAAGGCTACATACCGACATAGGAATCTCATGCTCTTTCAAAGTCATCTCTGTAAGAACAAAGTTCAGGATTAGTAAAAGAATAGTAAAAGATAAACAATAAATACGAAACAGGAAACTAATTAAGCATCTGTGTAATTAATAACTATATATAAACTAAGCATGCTTCGTGTATTTAATATTGTCTTGAAAAAATAAAACTCTTTTACCCATAAAAATGTCTAGTTAAAATGCCAAAGAACCATCAGTCAAATAATATATGTTGATTGGACAATGGTGACTATTAGGTAGCCTACCGGTTTGGTATGCCAACCAACACCAATAGGTACCCATAAAATAAGCTCCTCAGAGGACATAGACCTAACATCTTGCTTCCTTTTTTCATGAGTTTTTACTTTAGACGTCACCTCCTCATCATACGCATTGAAAGTCAAGTTTTTATAATACTCTATTTTGCTAAGTTTTTAGGAATATGGGTAGTATACAAGTCAGTTAACCAATACATTTTAGCCATATCACACATTTTCTTCATATCCCCATCACCTTCAACAATTGTCAAACCGTTTTCTAGGGTACATCTAGGAATATAATAAAATATTACCCAAATATGACATTCTAGTTTATAGGACATGTCTAGCATTTTAGAGTAACTCATCATGTTCATACCATACAGGGTATTCCATGAAAACAGCATCGTAGTTAACTTCGAAGACATAATAATTTTTAGGGGATTCGTGTGTCCTGTAAGAAAATGTAGTTGCATATATTAGCAAAAAAATAATTTATAAACACATGTTAAGAACATAATGGGATATGCCTGCTCAACTTCATCTCAAATCATTATGGATGTGGGTTGAATGGTTTGAGTATGAATTGAGTTTGAAAATGTAGTCAACAGGATATGGTGATTTAGTGCATATATGGTGATTCAGTTGCTTGCATAAGGTATCTGAAACTGTAAGCATATGTTTGGCTTAAGTAGCAGACTTATGTTAGTTAGTTTTGTCTGAGATATGACTATTGTATCTGATATCATATGTTAAATATGTCTTGTTTTTCATTTGTGTATTCGTTTGTTGTAGGCATGTCTATCCTTTTACTGAATTGATGTAATTGTCATTAATTATTAATATAAAAATTTACCTTTGCACCAAAAATATAAAGGGCTTTCTAAAATATAAAGGGCTTTCTAAAATCAAATATTCATTTAAGTGGGCTTTGGAAGTAATCCATATGAACCAGCCAAAAATGTCTACACTGTTTACACTTTTAAAAAATGAAACGACATGCAACTTTAGAAAAGGAAGAGACACGTTAGTTATGATGGATAGAGATTATTTACATGGTTTCTATATAGTATTTACACGAGTGGTTTACGTTCAGAAATATCATCTTGGAGAATTACGTGAAACCTCCAACTCTACAGACATTTCAATGATGTGGACTGTAATGATGGATAGAGAGTTGAATACACTAGGAAAAAACCTCCAATAGGAGAACCTTTGGGCGGTGCTTGGAGAAACTGGGTAGGGCTAACTGTCCGATAAAGTTGAATAAGAGGCAGAGCGATTATAAATTTGTTTGCATTCATTTATGGAACAACAAGATCAAGAGTTAGCTTTAGATGAGGCACCTTATACTAAAAGATCTATCGAGGAACTGATAAGGACCTTTGAAAAAAAGGGCAGTTCCATTGGTTATATAAAAAACTCTAGATTGGTTTGTTGTATATTAAGGATTGTTTAATAATGTTCCATGCACGGTCTTAATGTATTACTTGTTTGGTTATTACTTTTATGTTTATGTATTAAACCCATGAATATGGTCATTCTATTAATGATTTATTTAACTTATGATTTTATTATATTAAACGTGGGTGTTTGTTTACTTATGGTTATTTGTTTTCCTTAACAAAAAACTAACATCAAAACATGCATAAATAACTAACAAATAAAGATCACAGTTTGCAAAGATTAGACACATTATTTGTAGTACGATGAGTTAACATCCACCATCTAGAACAGCGAGGAGGCAACCTTGAATCAGAATTTACAGTCATGTAAGTCTAACAGATGGTCATTTATATTTTTAGCATTAAAATTTGTTTCTTGTTATTTGTTTTTAGCCAAATGACATATTATTGTTAATTTGCTAGTATAATGTGTTTGTATTGGTAAAAAAATGCAATATGGAAATAACAAGCTGCATAGATAAACATTTACATAAGCATAATTTCATTAAGATCTTAGGACAAAGACTATAACACTAGACACATAAACCACATAATAAAACATAACACAACCTTAAGTTGTTAGTTTGGGCTGATTCTGAGGAAAAAAGATGCAAAAGAGAACATATCTGAACCCTAACAACTAGAACATAAAAGAAACAGTTGACAAAAGATGAGTGTGAGCACTAAAGATAACATGATAGGAGCATTACTGACGGTGCAGCTTAGTAATGAAAGAGATTTTCTTCAAGACCTTGAGATGAGTTTCACTTATTAATTTAATCATCTCCTTAGATTTCTCCAATTCATCATCCTAAAGCTCCTTAAGCAATTTAAAAGACTCAACAACAACATTAGACCAGACAAAAACCTTTGCATTTCCATCATTTGCTCCCGCCTCTCTTGACAACGAATGGTAAACTCTTGGCACATTACATACGTTTCCCTAATTAACTTAAATCCCTTTCATTATCAGTCTCAATAGTCAAACCTATATGCATGGGTACCATAACAACAAATTAGTTTTTTTTAACGACATAAATAGATTAGTGTCTTAAACATGAAATCCTAAACCATAATCTTTCATTGCCTTCTCGGCCTTCTCAGCTGGATTCAACTTTCTCCTCTTATTTGATCTTTCCAAAGGGAAGTACATTGGCAGATGCACTCTTATCTTCATTCTCTCTTTTCCTCTTCCTTGATCTTTCAATCTCCTCATCAACCACATGCTGTATCCTTTCCAACTGTTCTTCAACAGCTACAATTGGAGCATCAACACCTAGCACATTTTCTTTTAGTTCATCATTCAGAAAAGGAAAATGCTTAAGAGGATCATATAGCTCAGCAAACAACTCATTCTCTTCGGCTTCATCATCTCCATCGTAAGGATCTTGTTGCCAATCATATGGATCCACTTGTTGTAACAAATCATCATCATCATTCCATGTCTCAAGATCCCCTTCCAGCCCACTTATGCTACGGTCATAATCATTGTCATACATTAGAGGATAAAAGTTATAATATACAGGCTCTTGTATCTCCTATTCAGCTTTGACCTCCTTTGTCATATCTATAGGATCTTGACTTAAATCTAAGCCAAACATAAAGTCATTCTCATATAATTGTATTCTGAACCAGAATTCTTCACTACACCTCTTATTTCTTATTTCATTCATGCTTTCAGGGTGCTCACTAATGTCAGAATCAGATAAACTTCCAGAAGACCATGGTGGGTGGTCTACTTTACTTGTTGAATCCATATTTTCAGTTTCAACACAATAATTGAACCCTATTTCCAGTCTCACTAGCTTCATTGACCTCATCATCCTCCAGAATTTCCTCAATAACCACACCCTTACCCTTACCCTTACCAGAAACAACTTCCATCATGTGCTTTTCAATGTACACCTCAATTTCTTTATATCTAGGTACATACTTTAACATACTAAGCACATCTTGGTGAGAAATTAGTGGTACCAATCCCTTATCTAAGGATTTTCCAGATATCCTAAAATGGGAAAACAAAAAGCTACCACCCTTGATACCTAAGTCCTTTAACATTGCATCAAACCCGTATATGGAAAACCTTTTGCTATCAACTAAATCATACCATTCTATTACTGCATAATGATATCTCCTGTCTGGTAGTGAGGTAAAATTTCCACTATGATGGATTTTTAGTGTAAATAGGTTGTCATATGATTCTGTGTAAAAACATAAAACATCAATTTTTATTCACACTCTGCATGCTCCAAACATGATATGAAATATTGAAACAAACTGATCAAAAAAATTAAAGTAAATGAAGCTTGCCATAAATGACTCTTAAATATTAGATGGGGGTACTACGTGCTCGATTCTTACCAAATGTAGGTGCTAACATTTTAAGATATTTATTTTGATATTTTAGGGAAGATAATGAAATGAAAAATAAGATGAAAATGAAATACTATAGAGGTTTATAGGTACATGTGATAGTTGGCAATCTGGCATGATAGTAGTACAAGCGGGAAATGAAAAGTTTGCCCATCACACTTTAGGGTAACCATTATTTTTTATTCAATCTCAATTTGATTACATACTAGTATATCACTTTAAAATTCTAAAAATTAATTTTTTTAGTTTCATTTTCAATATTTCGTTTTGGCTCTAGACTTTCCCCCCAAAACCTTTGACTCATCTCACCTCAAATCACGCGTTAAATGTTAATCATATATATCACTTCGACTCGCCCGTTTAATGTCTCGTGTATATAACATCGACTTACTCGTTAAGCGTCACGTATATGTGATAGCACATCGACTCACCCTTTAAACGTCTCTCATGTGCATCGATATCACATCGACTCTCCCATTTAACATCTATGTATATCAATATCATATCGACTCATCTGTTTAACGTATCATGTATATTAATACTGCCTTGACTTACCCATTTAACCTCTCTTGTTAAGCAAATTCTTATCGACTCACTTGTTTAATGACCGACTCTGTTTAACAAAAGTTTATGTAAAACCTCAAAAATGTACAAAGGAAGTCATATATCACTTCTACTAACCCGTTTAACGTCTCATGTATATCAACACCACCTTGACTCACTCGTTAGACGTCACTCGTGTATATCGTGCGTACTCATTCGTTTAATGTCTCATGTATATATCAATCAATATCACATCGTCTAACCGCTTTAACATCACATGTATATCAACACCACCTCGACTCACCCGTTATACACCACTCATGTATATCAAATTGACTCATTTATTTAACGTCTCGTGTATATCAATATCACATTGTCTAATCGCTTTAATATCTTATGTACATAAATACTGCCTCGACTCACCCGTTAAATGTCTATCATGTATATCACATCGACTCATCCGTTTAACCTCTCATTTATATCACGTCGACAATCACGTCTAGCGTCTCATGTACATCAATACCACCTCGACTCACCCATTTAACGTGTCTAGTTAAGCAAAATCTCATCGACTCACGCCTATAACGAACAACTCCGTTTAACATAACTTAACTTAAAACATCGAAAATTTACAGAGAAAGTGTTGTCCCATTTGTAGGATACCTCTTGTTGGATCCCACTTCAATAGATCGAATTCCATAAGCTTGTTTAAGGTTTAGTTATATTAGATAAATCTAACACAACTATAGTAGAAACTTTGTGTGAACGTATTAAAGATTATGCAGAATCTAATCTTTAATAAGAAGAATTTTCAATGGAATAGTAATACAAAATCACAATTTAACAAACAATAAAAGCTTCAATATTAAGAATAATACGAATACTCTCCTAGTATTAGGGTTACAAAACCTTGAAGTTATGAACTATACAACTTTGTATATTTTTATAGATAGATTATGATGGTATTGTATCCATCTATATGCCCTAGGACCTCCTTTTATACACCAAGGAGTCCTAGTCGATTTACAATATATTCCTAAGACTTAGAATATTCTCTATGATCTATTCTATAAATAAGTAATACTTATCACGTAAGTAATCTTGATCTCCAAACAATCTTTATCCTTTCTTCTGTCTTTATCATTTCTCTTACAGTAGAAACTCTGTCAACAGTCTTAATCTTTAAGTAGTTGTAACATTTATACTAGCAGCATTAACTTTTAATACCAGCAGTAGTAATTTATACACCAGCATCATTAACTGTATACAAGCAGTAGTAACTACTTAGAATATTTTCTTTAACCTTCACCAGCAGTACTAACTTTACACTAGCAGTACTAATATATACTGGCAGTACTAATATATACTAGCAGTAGTAACTGTGAGCTAGCAGTACTAACTTTACACTAGCAGCACTAACTACTTAGCATATTTTTCATTAAAGTTAATGAACAACACTAACTTTAGCTTAGCACCAGTAACACAAACCTTAGCAGCAGTAACTCTAAGATCATCAAGAAGTCTTTTAATCCCAACAATCCTCCTCTGAACTTGATATTTTTCTTTAAAAATCTCAAGTTTCTTCATTGAAAGCTTCATTAATCACCAGGAGGATGCTTCTAAATACTTCATTGATTCTTAAGTTGTTTTGTGAGAAGTTTAAGAAGCTGATATGCCATTTCATTGAAATGATCAGCCTGAAGCTTCTTGTTTAGCATATTTGTAACTATAGCAGGTGTAAGGGGATATCTCTTCTCTACCAACATATGAATGTGCACATTTTGATTCCTCAATAAATGAACTCTATAAGAATCATATAGCTTCTAATCCAATACACTGTAACTCTGTTGATTCCTCCAGACTGTGTCTTCAACATGTGGTTTAAACATTGTCTTTAAATCTCCCCATAGAATCAAATCTAAATCCTCCACTGGTCTTGTTGATCCATATTTAGCTTTTACCAATTTGTACAAATCTTCCAAGTCTTCCTTGATAAAACTTTTAAGTATTTGACTAAAGACTCTGTACATTTGTGACTTTCCATCAGCTCTTATTATTTGATAATAGCTTTTCTTTCCTTCTTTGTGGATCTTCCAGTCAACAATAGTTGGAGGCTTAGTAGCTAAAGGTACAACATCAATTGCTACTTCCTCTTCATCATCAAAAACAACTTCTATTAGACTTTGAAGCTCTGGTGTTTCTTTATCCACATCCACCTTTTGCTTCTTTGCATTCTCTTGTTCTATCTCATTTCTTGCTCTCTTTGAACTGCTCTCTTATGATATCTCTGCTTCAGCTTTCTTGGAACTCTCTTCTACCAAATCAGTTCTGTAGTTAACAAAGGTATTCACCCTTTTCATTGCTTTGTCAAACAATTCTTGAATATTAGCAAAGGACTTGTTCTTTAAATTTTTGGGCGTCCATCCTTCCATGTTTTTTCAGATAAGTACACATGATACTCCTTTGTTGAACTCTTGTTAGTGTTTTGTTCATCTTCTCTTCTGCTCTCTTAGCTGCAAAAAGTTTTCTTCTTTGCTCTAAGAATTGTACAAATAATCTTGCCTTTTCTTCATTAGTTAATTCTTCTTGCTCTTAAGCTTGCAGTCTTTGAGCCAACTGATAATTAGCTTTAATTTTAGCCTGAACATCATTCCAAGCTATGTTGGCTTCTTCGGTTTGATGAGCTTTTTCTCTGGCAAGTCTTTCTTCTTCTTCTTCTTCTTTATCTTGTAGCTTGAAGGCATGTTCTTCATCAAGTCTCATTTGTTCAAGCCTCTTCATAGGCTTCACTTGTTCCACCACATGCTCTTCAATCATAATCACTTTGCCTTTGTCCTGTGGAGGTTTTGGTACAAATATTATTGTTGTAGGTGTTGTTGTAGTTGTACCCTGCTCTGGTTCTTGTATCACAACCTTAATAGCCTTGGGTTTTGCACTCTTCAACTCTGCTAGTGCTTAAGCCAAAGTAACTTCAATATTAGTAACTTCTTCAACCACACTTCTTGTTTCCACATCAGTTTTAACAACATCTACATTATCAATAATCACCTCTTCACCATCTAAGTTATTAACATCAAACATATCAGCATCATCTTCATCATTAACTAGGGTAATATCTTCATCAGCATCAATAACATTTATCCTCCTCCCCTGTTTGGATGCATCCTCTTCACCCAAACCTTCATCTTTAGAGGATTCTACCCTTATTGATGAACCAACTCTATACATTCTTTTAAGCCCATGAGTTTTTGACTTATTCCTCCTCTCTAGCTTCTTGACTCTCTTTTTCAAACTTACAATCTCATTAGCTTGAGTGGTCTTTGTAGTCTCCAAATCAAGAACCCTTTGTTGTAAATTTATACATAGTTCCATCAATTCATTAAGTTTCAGACTATCCTCACCACTTCAAAGTGTGTTACCTCTTGCGAGCAGTAGATCATTGGATGTTTTAGATGCATTCTCAAACCTAGTTTGAGCAATAGTATCCCTCATGGTTTCTTGGCGCCTGGGACCACCACCTGAAGTAGTTCCTTGAGAACCAGCTTCATTAGGTGTTGCCTTGGATTGGGTCTTATTGATGTTACCCCTATCCTGCTCTGCATCTAAGCTAGTAGCAGTAGTGATAGCCCTTTCCAAACTATCATCCATCTCCTCATTGACAGCCTCATCTGCTACATTGTTTGTAGGACCACTAGACTGAGATATCTGAGTGTCCTTTCTCTTTGGATTTCTAGGTCTTTGTTTCTTTTGAGGTTGAGATGTTGATGGTTGAATAATGGTGGGTTTGTGATGAGGATCAGTGGGATTTGCTGAACCTTTACCCATTTTAGCTTGAGCTTGTACCACCATTGTTTGGAATAATTATGTTCCCCTTCCAGAAAAACCTTTCCCTATCCTTCTCATATTTCCAAATATCTTCTTAGTGTGAGAGGGTGTAACATAAATCCTATTATGATTTGACATCCCTTCCAGTTGCTTATCTAAAAAGACTTGTACAAACCTTGGATACATGAAAAAATTTCATACATTATCCAAGTTCTTCACCATACTTTTAAAAATGTACTTTGAAAAGTTAAACTTGTAGTTTGTAGCTAAACATATGATTGTAGATTCCATAGTGCTACTAAACTCATTCCATGCAGTAGTCTTAGAACTTAGGAATTGTAAAATAATATAATAAGGAATTTCCATTGTGGGGAAAAGAATGCCTTATAGAAAGTAAGCTTCTAAGAAATGTTCTCATACCCTATCAGTGTAAGCTATTCAAAGATATTATAATTGGGTAGACAATCAACACATTTAGCATCTTCTAGTTGAAGATCTCTTCTCACAGTTGATTCAGTTATGATTACCTTCTTCCCATCCACTAGGGCTTGTAACTGTACTTCCCCATTAACAGTTTTGACCTTGACAGTAGCCCAGAATTGTTCAATGCATGAAGTTTATATAGTGGGATTGATCGTTAGTGCATATCTTATAGGATTTGCATTCAGAAAATCCACTATCTGCTCAAACCCTTCACTTTTTGCGGGTTTAGACAAAAACGTAACCATGTTATGAGTATCAGCAAACTTTAGGGTCGCCATTGTGTTGGGTTTTGATGATAAATGATGAAATTGAGTTAGGGTTTGTTATTAGAGAGCATATGATTGAATGAAATCGTTTAAATGAGTGATTGAAACCCTTAATCAAAGTATTTATGAATATACCCTCAACAGCATTAACGTTCACCAGCAATAGTAAGTTATACCTGGCAGCATTAACTTCCAACAACAGTAGTAAGTTTATGCCTGACAGCATTAACTTTAAACAGCAGTAGTAAGTCAGCAATAAGTTATGCCCAGCAGCATTAACTTACAACCAGCAGTAGTAAGTAACCTAATAGTAGTAACTCAGCAATAAGTTATGCTTAGCAGCATTAACTTACAACCAGCAGTAGTAAGTAACCCAACAGTAGTAACTCAGCAATAAGTTTTGGCTAGCAGCATTAGCTTTGAGTCACCATCATTAACTCCAATTCCATTCCAAACACTCTCTCTGTTTTTAATATATTCAACTCTCTTTCTGTTTTTCAACTCACCATTTCTCTCAATTCTTTTACTCACCAAATCACTCTGTCTGTTTTTAATATATTCAACTCTCTTTCTGTTTTTCAACTCACCACTTCTCTCAATTCTTTTAATCACCATTTCTCTTTGTCTGTTTTTATTTCACACAGCTGTTTCATCAATGTTAGTCCAAAAACCAAGAAAATACAAACCATAGCAATTTTCACAATAATCACAGTATTAATTATACCTAACAGTATTAACTCAACAGTATTTAGTATAACTAGCAGTACTAATGTGACAACCGTCAATTTTCAGAACTTTAAATGACTATTTTACCCTTTGACTTTTCGGGCCTGACTTGACTTTTGACCTTTTGACTTTTTATGGTCATGTAAAAATAATTACCGCGTAACTAATAACTTTTCTGGACTTATTTTAATAATAAATCATAATTATTACTACATAATTCTCATTTATATATTTTTTATCTTTTTCAAATTTATCTGGCTTGAAAACGAGAACAACGCGTACCGACACGATACTAATTATTTTATATTTCATTGTCAAAATTTATTTAATAAAAATATTTAATGAATTATTTAACATTTTATTTCATGAACGTGAATTGGACTTTAGACTAAATGTTAGTCTACGTGCTCTATATATTTTTATTATTTCAGAAAAGTATCCTATAAGTGTTAGTTCTATTTTTATTGTTTACGTTTATTTTTCGTGGTTCCGCTTAAACTTTTGTTATATTTTACATTCATACCCGTTGGCCCTAAAAGTACCCAATTATTTTAAATTTTACACAAAATGAACACCTCTATTGTCCTCCCTTATTCCTTGCAAAAATAAAATAAAATAAATAAAATATGGCTAACACAAATTTGAAAGGCCAAATGCATAACGTGGCTGAATTGTACATAAGGAAAAAATAATAAGCCAGCCACTTGTAAAATTTAATGGGTACGTGGATGCTAGGCGTGTCATGTTCCATATTACTACAAAAATTAAGACTAGCCATATCACTACAAAATATTTTATAAATAAACCTACCACACTCGGTAATGGAGTAATTCACATATTGATTTTTAGAAGTTTGAGTTATGAGTATATTTTGGGCATGAAAATGAGAGGGTAGAAATATATGTTATTATGTGAGTTTTAGTTCACTTCATGCATCGGTTGAGTTGCAGTCTGCGTTCGGATTGAGCTTTAGTTCAGGCGAGCCATTTCCGGCGAGTTCGTCACTCCATAAGTTTAAGCGAGTTTGTGAACATGCATCGCCTTGGGTTACTTTGATTCACCAAGCTCCTCGTTCGGGTTGGCTTTGCGGTAAGGATCGTTTGCCAACGTGCACCGTACACTTTTTTCCGATGAGGATACTTTCCAACGATACATGTTTTTCCAACCTTGTTCCCGTTGATATTTCCGGCAAGTTCGTTCCTCTCCATTTATTCCGATGAAAGTCCATCTCGTAAGCAAATTATTTTCATCATAAAATAAGTTCATTTTCTTTTACAGCACGTCTTAAATTAGATGAGCAACTTAAAATTCTTGTAAGATGTCCACCATTTAATGTTACAATTCTGTTCATTGCATATTAATGGAGTTTTAGGATATTAAATTTGTTTTCTAGTGCAATGTGAGAGACATCTCCAAGATTTTATAATTCAAAGCATGCGTAGGACAAAAGCCATAAAGCCAAATAAACTACAGTTGTTTTACATTGTTATTTTAATAACTTATTTTACCTTTAAAAGTATTGTGACCTTTGTTTATTCATGCTGAACAAAAGAATTACTCCGTACTAAACCATAGCAGATTAGATGGTGATGGCAATCATTCATTTTTAAAAAAATGTACTGATACTCTCACGGGGCTTTTATTTCTCATGAAACATTATGGTATAATTTAAATTTTTAGTCCCTAATTTATAATGCTAGATACAAATAAATATTACAGGTTTTTTTAAAGTAACACTTTCGGCCCCTGACCATTTTACGCTCTTTAAAACTAGTCTAAATTTACAGTTTAGTTATTTTGTCTTTAACGTAATTATGTTTATAAAATGTACGTCTCAAAAGTTATAATCAATATAAAAACTTATTTATATTTATTTGTGTACTATTTATAAATCCTAAGACGCGACTTTATTTTGCTTCTAGGTTTCTCTCGGCTTCTCGATGTCTATTCTACTCGATGTCTATTCTAGATATTTATATCATTTGCTTTTCCCGTTTCGCTCAAGGTGAGTTCATAGCCTCGCATTTAACTCTTTTTATGTTTTGAAAACCCGCGAGGGAGATACATGCTTGTTTTAGAAAATCGAACACAGGTGATTTTATTATGTGAACGTTGCTATGAGTGTATTGTTGTGGCCCTTCCTTCATGAACCGTCAATCACCGCTAACCGGTGAACGCTGATGCAATAATAATAGATCTATTTTGGCCTAACGACCTGTCTGGCGTGTGTTCCTTGCGAGGGCATACGGGGACATATTGTATTTAGTATTGGGAGTGTGTAGCACTATCACTCCAGGTTGGGCACATGGTTAAGGTTCGGTTCGTGGCTCTAGCATCGTTGTGATTGTTCTATGAACTAAATGTTTTGCTATGCTTGTGTTCAAAATGATTGTTTATAAACTCTATGAATTCACTCAACGTTTTCGTTGACATTTTAGCATGTTTATCTCAGGTATATGCTTGCTAGCTTGGATGGGATGGAATGCGGATATCGAAGGACGTGGACTTGGTGAACTTTGCACATATGATAAAATGTTTTCTTTTAAAGAAACTTAAACATGTTGTGGATTATTTTAAAATGAGTTTTTATAAAGTTATTGGGACCTTGTAACTCTGATCTTTTAATAAAAATTTAATATTGTTTACCGTGACTCGTGAACTTATATTATGAAGTAGCACCCCAATATTGTATTCCGTTGCGTTGTAAATTTGGGGGTGTCACAGATTGGTATCAGAGCACGAGTCATAGCGAACTAGGTCGTTTTTCAAAACCTGGACTATGACTGTTTTTGAAAAATATAGTAATGCACCTATAGTAACAAAAACTATTGATGGTAAGGGAACTGTTATCCCTCTTACAAGTGTTGAAGAGAAGGCACAAAGAATGACAGAGTTGAAGGCAAGAAGCACTTTGTTGATGGATTTACCTAATGAGCATCAATTAAAGTCCAACTCATACAAGGATGCTAAGACACTGATGCAGGCTATCGAAAATAGATTTGGAGGTAATACTGCTACGAAGAAAACTCAAAAAAATCTTCTAAAGCAACAATATGAAAACTTTGCTGCTCCAGCACAAAAGTGATTGAGCAAACTTATGAAAAGCTTCAAAAGCTAATTAGTCAACTGGAGATGCATGGTGAAGTTATCCCTCAAGAAGATATCAATTAGAAGTTCTTGAGAAGTTTGTCACAAGAATAGACTATGTATACTATTGTATGGAGGAACAAACAAGAGATTAAGACATTAAGTTTGGATGACCTCTTCAATAACCTGAAGGCTTATGAATCGGAGGTCAAGGGGACATCTAGCTCATCTACAAATTCACATAATGTAGCCTTTCTGTCCTCAAGCAGCACTAACAGTACAACTAGAGCAGTTAATACTGCTCAGGGTGTTAATACTGCTAGCACTCAAGGTGCTGCTGATAGCTCAACAACTATTGAAAATTTGAGTGATGCTGTGATTTATTCCTTCTTTGCTAGCCAACCAAGTATTCCACAGCTAGATAATGAAGATCTATAACAAATCAATCTTGATGATCTAGAAGAGATGGATTTGAGGTGGAACATTGCTATGCTGACTATGAGGGTAAGAAGATTCCTGAAGAATACTAGAAGGAAGCTGGACAAGGCCAACAAAGAAAGAATTGGGTTTGACAAGTCCAAGGTAGAGTGTTTCAACTTCCACAAGAGAGGACACTTTGCAAGGGATTGTAGGGCACCCAGGAATCAAGACAGCAGGAACATGGAGCCTACCAGAAGTATTGTGCCAATTAAGGAAACTACTTCAAATGCCTTAGTATCTCAGTGTGATGGATTTGGCTATGATTGGAGTGGCCAAGTAGAAGAAGGTCCAACCAATTTTGCTCTCATGGCTTATTCTTAAACAAGTTCAACTTCTTCTACAAACTTTAAGGTATCTAATGACTTAAATTGTTGTTCATCTTGTTTAGAATATGCAAAAGATCTAAAAGAACAAAATGAACAATTAGTTAAAGACTTAAGAATAGCTTAGATAAGTGTTGTCTTTTATAAAACTGGTTTAGAATCTGTAGAAGCTAGACTGTTAGTCTTTAAGAAAAATAAGTCTGTGTATGAGGAAGATATAAAACTCTTAAAACGTGAAATCTATTTAAGAGATTTAGATATTACAAAAGAAAAAGATGAGGTTCAACTTACAGTACAAAAATTTGAAAATTCATCAAAAAACCTAAGTAAACTTCTAGACAGACAGATAATGGATAAGTGTAAAACAGGATTAGGGTATAATGTTGTCTCACCTCCCTATACTAGGAATTTTATGCCACCAAAACCTAATTTAGTTTATCCTAGTCTAGATGATTTTGTTGAAGTGAATGAGTCTGTTAGTGAATCTATAGTTGAAAAGCCTACTATTGAGACTAATGAACATAAGACTGTTAGGAAAGAAAATGGAGCCCTAATTATTGAGGATTGGGTATCTGATAGTGATGAAGAAAATGTACCTAAGGTTAAAACAATTGAAATGTTTAATAAACCTATTTTTGCTAAGATAAACTTTGTTAAGTCTACTGAGCAAGTAAAATCTCCTAGGAAAACATCAGTTGATAAAATAGGCAAAACACACCCAGTCATAGAGGGAACAAGAGAAACTAGAACCAACAGATGTTTCAAAAAATAGAGAGTGATTTTAAGATGTTCAACAAAGCTTGTCATGTGTGTGGTAGTTTTGATCATTTGAAGAATGATTGCAATAACTGGTATAATAATGGAAGATTTGCAAAACCAGTTTGGACCAATGTTCAAAGGGTGAACAAATAGAATTTCTCTAAATTAACTCACCCCAGTCCAAAAAAGAACATGGTTCCAAGAAAAGTCTTAACTAGGTTTGGCCCAATTTCACTTAATACTGCTAGACCAGTTAATATTGTTCAACTAAGAACAACAATGAATAATGCAGGACCTATGAATTTTTTATTAATAATGCATATTCAACTGCTAGAAGGCCATTTAACAAAATAACAGAATCTAATAACAATAATTTCACTAAAAAGTTAATATTGTTAAGGGAACAAAGGTAAATACTGCTAGGCCAAAAGCAGTTATTAGTGATGTTAAGGGAAACAAGGGAAATGCTGTTAAGGCCTCAACATGTTGGGTTTGGAGACCAAAGCACAAAATTTTAGACCATGTCTCCAAAAATAATGGTGCATCAATATCCTTTAAAAGAATTGACTATATTGATGCATAAGGCAGATCCAAGTCAGTAATGGCTTGGGTCCCCAAAAGAAACTAATTTTCCTACCATTATGTGCAGGGCAATCGACAGTAAGATTTGAAGGATAAAGGAGTGATTGACAGTGGATGCTCTAGGCACATGACAGGAAACAGATCCTATCTTATAGATTATAAAGAAAATGATAGAGGATTTGTTGCCTTTAGAGGTAATTCCAAAGGAGGGAAAATTAATGGGAAAGGTAAAATAAGAACTTGTAAATTAGATTTTGAAGATATGTATTTTGTAAAGGAACTAAAGTTTAACCTCTTCAGTGTCTCACAAATGTGTGACAAGAAGAATATTGTTCTTTTTACTGATACTGAATGTGTTGTTATGTCTCCAGACTTTAATTTAACTGATGAAAGTCATGTTTTGCTTAAAGTTCCTAGAAAGGATAACATGTATAGTGTTGATTTAAAGAATGTTATTCCTCAAGGAGGTCTCACTTGTCTCTTTGCAAAAGCCACATCAGATGAATCTAATCTTTGGCATAGGAGGCTTGGACATGTAAATTTCAAAACAATGAATAAACTGGTAAGCAAAAACCTTGTAAGAGGTTTACCTTTAAAACTTTTTGAAATTAATCAAACCTGTGTTGCTTGTCAGAAGGGAAAGCAACACAGAGCTTCTTGTAAGACCAAAACAGTCAGTTTAATCAGCCAACCATTACAAATGTTACACATGGATTTGTTTACCCAACATTTGTAAAGAGTTTAATGAAGAAGATGTACTGCCTAGTTGTTATAGATGATTTTAGTAGGTTTAGTTGGGTTTTCTTTTTAGCCACTAAGGATGAAACTAGTGAAATCCTTAAAACATTCATAACAGGAATAGAAAAATCTAATTGACCTTAGGGTGAAAGTGATTAGATGTGACAATGGGACTGAATTCAAGAATAGGGTCATGAATCAGTTCTATGAAATGAATGGTAGTATGAGGGAATTTAGTGTTGCTAGGACTCCACAACAAAATAAAGTAGCTGAAAGGAAAAATAGGACACTAATAGAGGTTGGTAGGACTATGCTTGTTGATTAAAAATTGCCAACAACTTTCTGGGCTGAAGCAGTTAATACTGCTTGTTATGTCCAAAATAAGGTGTTAGTTATCAAGCTTCACAACAAGACCCCTTATGAATTTTTCTAGGTAGAAAACCTACTTTGAGCTTCATGAAACCATTTAGGTGTCCTGTTACAATCCTTAATACCATAGATCACCTAGGTAAGTTTGATGGAAAGGCTAATGAAGGGTTCTTTGTAGGATACTCTACCAATAGCAACGCATTCAGAGTATTCAACAGTAGCACTAGGATAGTAGAAGAGAACATGCATGTACAATTTAGTGAATATACATCTAACATTGCAGGAAGTGGACCTAATTGGCTTTTTGATATAGATGCACTAACAAATTCTATGAACTATAAGCCAGGTACAAAAGCATGTGCTGATACAGGTAAAGCTAGAGTGGAGACAGTACTTGATAAAGATTACATACTGCTACCATTGTGGACTCAAGATCCACCATTCTCTTCTAGTCTAAAAGATTCACTTAATGCTGGATTCAAACCATCAAGGGAGGAGGAAAAGAAGGATGCTGAAGATCCAGGGAAAGATAGTAAGATTCTAAGTACAGAGGAGCCAAGAATTAATCAAGAAAAGTATGCAAGTGTTAACAGCACTAACAATATTAATACTGTTAGTCCAATTGTTAATGCTGCTAGCATAGAGGATAATGATGTTGATGAGAATATAGTCTATGGATGTGCTGATGATCCAAATATATCTGAATTAGAAGATATTGTCTATTCAGATGATGATGAAGATGTTGGCGCAGAGGGTGACATGAACAATTTAGATGCATTTATGCCTGTCAGTCATATTCCAACTACAAGAATACACAAAGATCATCCAGTTGAACAAATTATTAGAGACTTGAATTCAGCACCTCAAACAAGAAGAATGACAAAGAATTTGAAAGAACATGGTTTGTTTAGTTCAGTTCAGCAAAGAACAAACCATAAAGACTTTCATAATTGTTTGTTTGCATGTTTCTTATCACAAGAAGAACCCAAAAAGGTAGTTCAAGCACTGAAGGATCCAAGCTGGATAGAGGTTATGCAGGAAGAGCTTCTACAATTCAAGCTACAAGAAGTTTGGACTTTGGTAGAGTTACCTAATGGAAAGAGAGCTATAGGAACTAAATGGGTCTTTAGAAACAAAAAGGATGAAAGAGGTATTGTGATTAAGAATAAAGCAAGATTGGTTACACAAGGGTACACACAAGAAGAATGAATTAATTGTGATGAGGTTTTTGCTCCTGTTTCCAGAATTGAAGCAATTAAGATATTCTTAGCCTATGCCTCATTTAAAGACTTTGTGGTGTACCAGATGGATGTCAAGAGTGATTTTCTTTATGAAAAGATTGAAGAGGAAGTCTATGTTTGTCAACCACTAAGATTTGAAGATCCAGACTTCCATGACAGAGTATACAAAGTAGAAAAGGCTATATATGGTTTGCATCAAGCTCCTAGAGCTTGGTATAAGACCTTGTCCACTTATTTGTTAGAAAATAGGTTCCAGAGAGGACAAATAGACAAACCTTTATTTATCAAGAGGGGCCAAGGTGATATTCTAATAGTACATGTATATGTAGATGATAT
Organism: Tanacetum coccineum; assembly: GCA_026074375.1. Lineage (NCBI taxonomy): Eukaryota > Viridiplantae > Streptophyta > Magnoliopsida > Asterales > Asteraceae > Tanacetum > Tanacetum coccineum. Next base: position 35,731 of record BQNB010002420.1, on the reverse strand, counting down.
CATTTTTAGGTCTACAAAGAAGAAGTTATGCATAGAGTTTGAAAAGATGATGCATAAAAAGTTTCAGATGAGTTCTATAGGTGAATTCACATTCTTCTTAGGACTACAAGTAAAACAGAAGGAAGATGGGATTTTTATAAGCCAAGACAAGTATGTGACTGAGATTTTGAAGAAATTTAGCTTTAGTAATGTCAAAACAGCAAACACACCCATGGAAACCCATAAGCCTTTGCTCAAAGATTCAGATGGTGAAGATGTAGATGAACACATGCATAGATCAATGATTGGTTCATTGATGTATCTTACTTCTTCAAGACCAGATATAATGTTTGCTATATGTGTATGTACCAGATTCCAAGTTAACCCTAAAGTGTCACATCTTCATGCTATGAAAAGAATTTTTAGATATCTTAAAGGTCAACCTAAATTAGGGCTTTGGTATCCTAAGGATTTACCTTTTAATTTGGTGGCATATACTGACAGTGACTATGCAGGAGCAAGCTTAGATAGGAAGTCCATAAGAGGAGGTTATCAATTCCTAGGATGTAGATTGATTTCATGGCAGTGCAAGAAGCAGACTGTGGTTGCTAATTCCACAACATAGGTTGAATATGTAGCTGCTTCAAGTTATTGTGGTCAAGTGATTTGGATTCAAAATCAATTGCTTGATTATGGGTATAACTTTATGCATACAAAGATCTATATTGATAATGAGAGCACAATATGCATAGTGAAGAACCCTGTTTTTCACTCAAAGACAAAGCACATTAAGATTAGACATCACTTCATCAGAGATTCCAATGAAAAGAAGCTAATTCAAATGATCATGATTCATACTAACAAGAATGTTGCAGATTTGCTTACAAAAGCATTTGATGTAAGTAGATTTCAATATTTGATTGCTAGTATTGGAATGCTCAATCTTTAAAGTTTTTGGTAAGGAAAAACATAAATGAGAGAGTTGGTAAGATCAAAAACAGAAAGAGAGATGTGTGATAAAAACAGACAGAGTGATTTTGTAAGAAAAAGAATTAAGAGAAGTTGTGAGTTGAAAAATAGAAAGAGAGATGTGTGACAAAAACAGACAAAGAGAATTGTGAGCTAAAAGAATTAAGAGAAATCAAAAACAGATAGAGAGAATTATGAGCTAAAAGAATTGAGAGAAATCAAAAACAGACAGAGAGAATTGTGAGCTAAAAGAATTGAGAGAAATCAAAAACAGACAGAGAGAATTTGTAAGTTAAAATACTAATTTGATGATGGAAATGCTCTTACTACTGCTATTAAAAGTTAATGCTGCTAGGCATAAACTTACTGCTGGTTGGGAAAGTGAATGCTGCTAGGCTTAATTTACTGTTGAGTTACTACTGCTGGATTACTTACTACTGCTAGTTAAAAGTTAATGCTGTTAGGCATAACTTACAACTACTAACAAACGTTAATGCTGGTGAGGGTATTTATATAAATACTTTGATTAAGGGTTTCATTCAAACTTTTACTCGATTTCAATCTTTGATATACTTTCTAATCATAAACCCTAGCTTAATTTTATCGTTAATCATCAAAACCCATCACAATGTCTGCTCTAATGTTTGTTGATTCACACAACATGGTCGCGTTCTTGGCTAAACCTACTGAAAGTGAAGGGTTTGAGCAAATTGTGGATTTCTTGAATGCGAATCCTATCAAATATGCATTAATAGTTAATCCTACAATCTATACTTCATGTATCGAGCAATTTTAGGCTACTGCAAAGGTGAAAATTGTTAATGGAGAAGTTCAGTTACAAGCCCTAGTGGATGGGAAGAAAGTGATCATCATTGAGACAAGTGTAAGAAGAGATCTTCAATTAGAAGTTGATGAAGGAATTAAATGTCTACCCAGTGCTGATATTTTTGAGCAACTTGCTTTAATGGGGTATGAAAAACCTTCTCAGAAACTTACATTCTATAAAGCTTTCTTTTCTCCTCAATGGAAGTTTTTGATTCATACTATTCTGTAATGCCTAAGTGCTAAGTCTACTGCATGGAACGTATTTAGTAGCACTGTGGCCTCAACAATAATCTACTTAGCCACAAAACAGAAATTCAACTTTTCTAAGTATATCTTTGAAAGTATGGTGAAGAATGTGGATAGTAGTGTCAAATTTCTAATGTATCTAAGGTTTGTGTAAGTCTTTCTGGATAAACAAGTTGGTGATATGTCTACTCATGATGAAATTTTTGTTACACCCTCTCACAAAAAGAAGGTATTTGGCAATATGAAAAGGAGTGGGAAAGGATTCTCTAGAGCAGTTACACCCTTATTTCCAACCATGATGGTTTAAGCTCAAAAAGAAATGGGTGAAGGTTCAGCTATGCCAACTGATCCCTATCAGACACCCATCATTCAACCATCAACATCACAACCTCAAAAGAAACAATCTAGCAGAAAATAGAGAAAAGACACTGAGATTCCTCAATCTAGTGTTCTTACAGAGCATATAGCAGATGAGGCTGTCCATAAGGAGAGGGGAGATAGTGTGGAAAGGTCTGCCACTACTACTTCTAGCTTAGAAGCAGAGCAAGATAGTGGTAACATCATTAGGACCCAATCCACAGCAATACCTAATGTTCCTCTTTCTCAGAGAATTGGTTCAGGTTGTAGACCCAGGCGCCAAGAAACCATGGGGGACAGTCCTGCTCAAACTAGGTTTGAGAGTTTGTCTAAACAGTCTAATGACCCACCTCTCTCAAGAGTTAACACACTTGGAAGTAGGGAGGATAAACTGAAACTTAAGGAGTTGATAGACCTTTATACAAAACTATCTGATAGAGTTCTTGACTTGAAGATAACAAAGACTGCTCAAGCAAAGGAGATTGCTAGTTTGAAGAAGAGAGTCAAGAATATGGAAAGGAAAAGGAAGTCAAAAACTCTAGGGATGAAAAGATTATTCAAGATTGGTAGATCAGCAAGAGTGATTTCCTCTGATGAAGATAGTGTGGGTGATCAGGAGGATGCATCCAAACAGGGGAGGAAAATTACTGACATTGACCAATATGCAAAAGTTTCATTGGGTGATGAAACTCAGGGGAGGTATGTTTGATACAGATGTTTTTAATAGTGAAGAAGTGTTTGTTGCAGAGCCAAGAGAAAAAGTTGTTGAAGAAGTAGTTAGTACTGCTGAAGTTAGTGTTGCTACAATAATTACTACTGAAGAGATCACTTTAGCTCAAGCACTTGCAGCTTTGAAGAGTGAAAAACTAAAAGTTGATAAGGTTGTTTGTCAAAAACTAGAGCAGGGTATAACTAAAGCAACAGCTACACCAATAACTGCTACTACAACAACAACTACTAAATGAATTCTTCTTTAAGAGCCAAGTGAAACAAGAACAACAACAACAACAACAACAAAAACAACAACAACACCAATAACTTCTTCAAAGGATAAGGGTAAAGGAATCATAGTTGAAGAACCTTTGAAGATGAAAAAGAAAGATCAAGTCCTCCTTGATGAATAAGAAGCTATAAGGCTACAAGCTCAATTTAATGAGGAAGAGAGGATTGTAAAAGAAAAAAAAGAAGTTAATGTTGCCTTAATTGCACAATGGAATGATATTCAGGATAATGTTGAAACTAATTATGAATTAGCTCAAAGCCTGCAAGCCGAGGAACAAGAAGGTTGACAATTAAAGAAAAGTCTAAATTGTTTCAACAACTCTTGGAGAAAAGAAGAAAGCACTTTGCAGCTAAGAGAGTAGAGGAAAAGAGAAATAGACCACCCACAAAAGCTCAACAAAGGAGTATAATGTGTACCTATCTAAAAAACATGGCAGGATGGAAGCTCAAAGACTTGAAGACTAAGTCCTTTACCAATGTTCAAGAGTTATTTGATAAAGCAATGAAAAGGGTAAACACATTTATTGATATGGATACAGAACTAGTGGGAGGTAGTGAAAAAAGAGCAGAAGGAAGTGTGACAAGAGAAGAAAGCAAAGAGAGTAGGAGATGAGCTAAAGCATGAGAAGGCAAAGAAGCAAAAGGTGGATGATGATAAAGAGAGAGAAGATCTTCAACAATGCTTTGAGTTGGTTATAGAAGAATATGTTGCAATTGATGCTATACCTCTAGCTACCAAGCCTGTAGTTATTGTTGATCACAAGATTCACAAAAAAGGAAAGCAGGGCTATTATGAAATAATGAGAGCTGATGGAAGTTCCAAGATATACTTATTGTTTAGTCAGCTGATCAAAAGCTTTGACAGAGAAGATTTGGAAACTTTGTGGAAGTTGGTTAAAGCTAAGCATGGGAATACAAGGCAGAAGAAGGCTATAAAAGAGTGCTATGGGGTTATCTAAAGACAATGTTTGAACATCGTGTAGAAGATCTAATATGAAAGAATTTACAAGGAAAGAAAGTATTTCTTTAGAGGCTATATGATTCCTGTGGAATACACTTTGTGAGTTTTGAAGATATGCATGTCTATATGCTAGTAGAGAAGAGATATCCCCTTACACCTGTAACAATCACTGATATGCTAAATAAGAAGATGAAATCTGATTATTGGAATGAAATATGTTATTAACTTCTTAAGCTTATGACAAAGCAACTCAAGAAACAGTGAAGTGTTTCGAAGCATCCTCCTGGTGATTATGAAGCTTTTGATTAAGAAACTTGATGATTTTGAAGTTAAATATCAAGTTTAGGGGAGGATTGGTAGGATTAAAAGACTTCTTGATGATCTTGAAGTTACTGCTGCTAAGGTTAGAGTTACTACTGTTAAGCATAACTTAGTGCTGCTCATTAACTTTGATGAAACATATGCTAAGTAGTTAGTGCTGCTAGTAAAAAGTTAAAACTGCTAGTTTACAGTTACTACTGTTAGTATTAGTACTACCAGTACAAAGTTAAGACTGCTCAGTTGAAGTTAATAATGCTAGTACAAAGACTGCATGAGGTTACAACTGTTAGTAGAAAGTTACTACTGCTAGTGTAACTTAGTACTGCTAGTATATGTTAGTACTGCTAGAGTAAAGTTAGTACTGCTGGTGAAGATTGAAGAAAATATTCTAAGTAGTTACTATTGCTTGTATACAGTTAATGTTGCTGGTGTATAAGTTACTACTGCTAGTGTTCAGAGTTAATGTTGCTGGTACAAAATTACAACTGCTAAAAAGATTAAGACTGCTGAAAGAGTTTCTACTGTCAAGGGATGGATAAAGACAGAAGAAAAGATAAAGATTGCTTATGTGATAAGTATGAGATATTTTTGTAAAAGATACGTATAAGTTATTTGTTTAGAAGATCATGATAACTTAGGAAAATATTGTAAGCCGGTTAGGACTCCTTGGTGTATAAAAGGAGGTCCTAGGGCATAGAGTTAGATATCTAGAAATCGTTTGTTTTGATATCGATATAGCTTCAAGGTTTTGTAACCCTAACACTATTAAGAGTGTTCGTATTATATTAAGGCTGAAAGTTTGGTAAACTATTTGTTATTGATCTTATTCATTACTGTTTCATTGAAATTCTTCTTAGTATCATTGACTAGATTCCGCATAGTCTTTGATATTCACAATCAAAGTTTCTATCATAGTTGTTTTGAATTTATTCAATACAACTTAGCCTTATACAAGCTAAGCAAGATCTATTCTATTGGGATCAACATAATATGTTTTGTTGTTTCTCCACATACTTTCATTGATTTTCTTTGTGATGCTATGACCATATTTTTTATGATCTATTGATTCTTTCGTTGCATTGATTGTTGATCGTCTGTTACTTCATTCGTAAAAATATAATCTTCCTTTTAGGATTCTCTAATCCTGAAATATCAAACACATTATAACCTCTTTGCAATAACATTCACTTCCTTTGAAGATTAGTAATTTCTTTGATCCCTCCGTTCACATTGATTATCGGTATAAATTTATTTTTCGATCTTGATATGTATTGTCACTTGATATATGCTTCTTTGATCATCGGTATGACATATTAATTCTTCGTTTTCATTTTCCATCTCATCAGTTCAGATATTCAATCTTTTCATTAAGGAATTTCATAACAACTGATCCGTACCTATTTGCACATTGCAGACATTTTATGTATTAACTATCATTTATTCAATATTCATTTGCTGCCCTCATCTCTTCTCGAACAACTCGCCAGCTATCGGCACTAATTGAGCTCTGAGGTTAGAGTTCCCTTAACGGGGGTAGACTGTAACAATTCGTAATTTTTGGGTCATTATGTAATTTACACTTTTACTATTTATTTTATTTTACATAAAATATACTTTTTCGGTTAACCGAATAGGTTATCTCGCATTTGTAGTAAAACGTTTATTAAACGTGAACCTGACTTTAGACTAAATATGAGTCTACATGCTCTACGTATTTTTATTATTTTAGATAAGTATCCTATATGTTATAATTTTATTTTTATCATATACGTTTACGCTTCGTGGTTACGCCTAAACTCTTGTAATATTTTACGTTTTACCCATTAGCCTTAATAATACACACCCCATTTAAAATATGACTCAAAACTAAATAATACTTATCCTTATTTTCATATGTAGTGATTTATTATTTTAGATGTCTTTAACCATTGTGTTAGTGGGACAAATGTTAAAACCATTTTGCATGCCAAAATTTTACATTATCATCTCATTTCTTCTCATTTTTATCATCACATCTAAATTTCCTCTATCCCTCTTCTTGTTTCCATTTTGGTCGTCCCCTATAGACACTCCACAAGCACCATTTATACAAATTTTGCAAGTTATATAACTCAAGATTCATGTATAAGAAAGTAAGTGAAAGTTCTTGGTGTTAATCTCTTCAAGCAATCTTCAAGGCATTACATTCAAGGGTTTTTGGTTAGGATCATCATGGTTAAAAAGGGTTTCTTACAAGTATATTAGATTGGGTTAAATATTATTTGTGGGTTGAAAAAATTAAGAAGAAAGTTGTGGGCTAATTCTTGTATTTACATTTTCATTTCCTCATATTGTAAGAGTTGTATTATCTTAAATTTCTTGTAAATCTCTTTATATATTTTTGATGTATTTTTCTGTGTTTTATTGTATTTATATACTTTATTGATTTATTTGTAAAAATATTGGCATTATACTTGAAATTTTGGGACTAGAAACTTGATCAAAGTTGGTTTGTAACATTGGAATTGGGACAGATTTGAAATAGTAGGTTCTAGTCGAATTCTGGAAAAATTGGTAGACTGTGGTGACTAGAAAAAATATAGTGATGTAGGTCTGTGTATTAGCTACTTTCCCCCGGGTGGCACGCGTCGTGACGATACTCGAGGAATTTACTAGAAAATAAACATGAAGGTTGTCGGAAACTGCACACTGAATTTCATTTGATTATAACTCCAAAAATTTGTATAGAAGTCACCTTTGAGGTAAAAAGAAAACTTTTTGATGACAATCTAACTCAAAGTTACCAAGTCGAATCGGCCCTAACGGGCATACGGTTTAGAAGATATGGCCGTTTTACCGAGACAGTAGTAAACTATGAAAATCACAGATTTGATACTTGTTAGTATATTGACCTTTTGACCTCATTTTTATAAAAACCGAAGTGGTCAGGCCTACAGATCAAAAAAATAGACTCATTTACCTTTTCGTAGACGTAAGAACTAAATCGAGACTATTTACGGATTGAGAGATATGGGTGTTGGTGCAACATTGACTAGGATCTCCTCTATGTTTTAATGATGACAAATAAACATTCGTAAAACGTAAAATGACAAACGAAAGCCTAAATCTGGAAATCGGATATTCTCCTTTGGCGCTGGGCACGCCTCAGCGCGTGGCCAGCGCGCCACTCTTGAAGCCTGTTTTTACGGATTTGATCTTGTCGGCTTTCCTCTTACCCGACACATGTGGAAACTTTAATAAAGGTATGTACATGATATTTAAGCATTTGGGAACACTTCAAAAGAGGTTTAGACTTAGAGTGGAGCAAAAACAAATCCTCTCGTTTTTACATAAAACGCCAACTCAAATATTTTATCAAACGCCTTTAGCCAAGGCCAAAACATCTTTCTAAACCTAGTATGATCATGCTCTCAACATACCAACACGCGAAAGCATTCATTTAACCTTAATCCGGATTTACAATGATCCTAATCATGTAGCGGGATTTACTCCCTTATTGGTCACACCAAGTCAAATGTCACTTTGCGTAAACGCATCCTTTCCCGATATGGGATATGCTTTACTTAAGATGCAAATCACTTAGCTTGTTTGCATCAAGATGATTAGTGATCAAATCCAATGTTGATTATCTTGGATTAAAATCTAAATGACTAATCAAGTTTATGGTATTTGGAAGTTAATCATACTTTGACTTTTCTTACTTCCTTATATACAAATGTTTTACAAACAAATTCATCACATGTACAAAACCTCATTTCCTCTGCACAATCCTTCTACCCATTCTAACAAATCACTTGTTAAACCTTCTTACCCAACAAGTGATTTCTTTCTTCCACATACACACCAAACATCTTCTTCCTTAAACCATCCCATAATCACATATGCCCACTCTTTTCTCTCTTATTGGAAATGTGATTATTCACCTAAATTAATCCGTTGATTTCCCACTTAAACATTCCCAAACTCATACTTCTCATCCTAATCCTTATTACCTTCTTACGAATTAACTTTAATACATTTCAAACACAAACTACCTTCCCACACATAATCCTTCCTCGCATAAATCTTCCCAACAATGCCAACTCATATTCCTTACACATGTACTTCTTATGTACCTTGTGTACCTTTCTGTCCCCAACATTCCCAACCAATATCTACCATATCTTTTCAAAACACTTTCTCCACCACATACTTACTATTCATCTTCTTTTCCATACAATTCAAATCACACACATACACACTTCCTCTTAACCCTTGATCAAGACATGTCAACAATCCAACTTCCCACACTTCTATCTTCTCCACCATTGGATTATTTCTCAAACAAATACAAACTCTCTACTAAACACTCTCTACTCACTCACATAACTAACACAACCTCACTACAACCCTTGATCATGCCACTTAACTAAGTGTACACTTCTCATCTCAACCCTCCATTTTAAATGAGCTCAAGAGGCTCCTTTCAATCACATCAAGTCACTTCATGACAACCTATTGCCAACCTATCCACAACTCATCTCTTTTATCCAACATGTGGTTAATTAAATTTCAAATTCCTTTCCTCCTTTCTCACCAAGTAAAGAATATTCCAAAAATATTCCCTTGGTATCTAACTAGCCCTTATAACCCTTAGTTGTATCCCAACTAGGCTAGTTACACATTTGAGGAATACCCAAAATGTCCCTTTCTATAATTCTTTTCTATCTCTACTTTATCGGATAAACAAAACGCTTTTAATTATTCACAAACATTTTTATCAAATGGCTATTTTACTTGGTTGACCTTGAGTAAGAATAGTAGAAAGGTCAAAGTGTGAAGTACAATTGAGGGTTTAGCAAGAACGGGTAGTTAAAACGCTAAAAATCCCAAAAAACTAGAGTCAGGATTTTAGCACATTGGCCCCGTGCTAGCACATGGCCAGCGCGCTAGACTCGAAATTGAATTTACCATTTTAGGTTTTTGGCCAATAAATACCCTTCATTGGCTCTTGTATTCCTCACCTCTTGCCATTCTTTCTTCCTCACTTTTCTCTTCTCCTATCCTCTAATTCTAAACATCAAAGTGTTCTAATCTACTCATTGTATCATCTAATGAAGAACATATCTCTGCAAAAGAGACAAACAAGTACTTAATCCACACTTGTGTGTTAGTAGTCGAGGGTCTTATTTCTTACACCCTTTCTAATAAAATCGAGTCTCTAGGTTAGGTTAGGACTTGGTTCAACAATCTATCTTTCAATCAATCAAGTTGTAAGGGAAGTCTGTATCTGTTAGATCAAGCCTAGATCATTGGGGATCTAGTTGGTGTTTATTAAGCTTCCAAGGGGAAGTGGGTAGTGTTACTAGTTGATCTAAGTAATCCTAGAGGTTAAGTTGAATAACGGGTTCTTAGGGGTGGATTCCGAGGGTGAAATACCATAGGTAGTAACTCTTCTGTGTAAGCGACGGTCTTTGTTGAAATCCGGTGGAGTTAAATTGTAATATGGTTTGTAGTCCACCATAAGAATTATACTTGTATAGTATCTGAGTCATGGATTCACAATTAGACGTATGGAAGGAGTAAACCCCCCTTCTCAAACCAGTATATATCGAGGTGTCATTCTCTCTCTCTATCTCTATCTACTTATTGTTTCTTTGCTAAGTAGATCATCACACCACTCGGCTCTTTCGAGACTTGAAGTTTTATAAACTTCGAAAAAGTTAAAAAAACCACGTTCACCCCCCTCTACGGTTCTAAAATTGGTATCAGAGCTACTTACTTAAGATTTCAAGCGCTAAAGCCTTCTCGAGAAGTCGTTTTAAGTTGAAAACTTCTTTTTCAGAAATTCGAAATCCTAACTCTGATTTTTGAAAAAGCTGAGTAAAGATCCATGGCTCAAGAGAACTATGTTGAGGGGTGTTCTATGCAAAGACCACCTTAGCTAGAAGCCGACGGGTTTTGATTTTGGAAAACCCGCTTTGAAACTTACATTAAGTCCAAAGATATTGACTTATGGCAAGTCATTCAAAACGGCGATTTCTATTTCGAAATAGAAGACTCAGAAACAAAGATGATGAAGAAGACGCCATATGAACTTCTCAAGGATAGTAAAAAGAAGCAACTCAACAAGAAAAATGAAGCCAAGATGACTCTTTACAACGCCCTACCACGTAAATAGTACGAACGTATCTTTATGTGTAAAATCGCCTGGCATACACTCATCATCACTCACCAAGGTAATTCACAAGTTAATAATTGCAAGATTGATCTTCTCACCAAAGAATACAAGAAGTTCTCAATCTCACAAGAAAAAACTATTGATAGTGGCTTCACACGATTCAATGCCATTGTAACAAGACTCAAATCTTTAGATCCGGATTACTCGAGCAAGAATCACATGAGAATGTTTCTTCGTGCTCTAGCATTGAAATGGAGAGCCAAGGTGATGGCTATTGAAGAAGCCAAAGACTTGGCTACACTTCCTCTTGATGAGCTTATTGGCAACCTTAAAGTTTATGAAATGATCTTAGCAAGTGATGGTGTTGCTTCTAAACCCATCAAAGAAAAAGTTATGCCAATAGCTCTCAAAGCTAATGTTACAAGGGGTCAAACTAGTAATGATAGTGTATGTCAATATGGAAGTGATGAAGGCGAAGACGAAGAAGAAGAGTTCAACTCGATAGTAAAGAACCTTTAAAAGTTATTCAATAAGGGTAATAGGTTTGAAAGAGAAAATCACTTCGGTAATGGTGGAGATAGGTTTGATAGAGGTCATGGTAATAGGAGCAAAGGCGTTAGAAGCTGAGGACAACGTAATTGTTATGGTTACGGTAGCAAGAACAACTTCGTTGATGATTGTCCGAAGGCAAAGATGAAAAATGCGCTCGTTGGTGGAGCTTGGTGTGATAGCGAAGATGGTGATCAAATGGATAAGGACGCAACATGAATCATGGCAATCGGTTCGCAAAATGTAAATCTAAACCCTTCTCAATTTGATAATAATGTTAATGATTACAAAATAACTATAATGAACTTGTAAAAATAAATTTTGAAATCACTAAATCAAACGAGTTATTATTAAAAGAAAAAACTATTTTAGAACAAGAAAGAATAAGATTCATTAACAAAATCAATGAACTCGAACTTGAGGTAAAGAATTTTGATAAAGCCAAATAGATGGTTGAATATAACAACCTAAGAATTTTCATCAAATGCAAAACCTATTTTACTATTATCATAATTATACGGGGAAATTTTTCGCTTTATTACATTACTTGTATTGACAATATCTCAATATATAATATAACTTGCATAACTAAAGTAGACGAGCTCACGCAACCTATCTATGAAAATCCTGTCTTCATATATGTCAAGAAAACATCATAACATGTCAAGTCAATATCATAATATCCTTATTACAAAGTACATTATTCCTATAAGGTACCATTTGCAACATCATATCAAAAAGGGCTTTAAACCGTTATCTTATACCTCTAAACCCTAATCTCATGGAAAGATTAACATCTAAAGTGAATGCACAAGATACTAAAGCATATATACAAGTAATATAACATCTCATTTGAAATATAAACTCCCTCCAAGTCAAGTACAAGCTTTCAAAGCATAGTGTACAAATCATTAATGCATGATATCCAAAATAGCCGTTTTAACTCCGTTTTCATTCTAATTTCTTCATCACCACTTATGTATAAGCTACTATGCTCATTCTACAATGTGTAAACCCTAATTATTCTATTCATAAGCCTTCACTCACATATTTACACTCAAAACCCTAATTCAAAACCCTAAACCCTAAAACCAAGCTAGATTCTAAACCATGGCATGTTTCTTCATTTTTATCCATTGTAAACCTAAACCAACTCTCAAATAAGTTTTAATAACTTAATTTATAACATTATCAATCATTTTCAAACATCATTTCATCATTCTACTTCAATTGCACAAGAAATAAATCCAAGAAACCCTAATTGTACCCTAATTGTGATTTTGACCCGTTTACTCATTTTTAGACCATCTCATTCTCAAGTAAGCAACCAAGAGTCATTGTAAACCCATAAAATGAGTTTACAAACCTTTATACATCATTAACCATCCTTGATTCAACAATGTACGAGAATTACAAAGCTAGAAAATCCTAAAAGCTTTATATGAACCCTAATTCCAAGCTACGGCTTATTCTTTCAATTTCGACCTATTTTAACTAAAACCAACGATCAAACTTCATTAATAATACTTTATATAAGCCCTAGGATTTGTATTCCATCATTCCTAATCAAGAGTATGCAAAATATAAACCAAGAAAGTCAAGAAAACCCTAAACTAGCACTAGTTAAACCCGTGACCTCATTTCTTCAATTCTAACCTGTTTTAACCCAAACCAATTTCTAATCTTTGTTAATCCTTCTTATATCATATATTAGGAACATATATTAACCATCCTTAATCAATTACACACAAAATAAAAGCTTGAAAACTTGTGAATTACTAGTCGAACCCAAAACAGACCCGCACCCTATTTTTGGCTTCTTTAACCCATTTTAGCCCTAACCATGTGCAAGTCACTTGCATAAACTCCTTCTAGACACCTTGTATCAGCTCACCTACCTGCTTGAACCTTCTCTTGGTCGAAATTAAAGGCACATGACCTTCTTTTTGCTCCAATCAGTGGCGGACACCACAAGAACCAAAACCACCTCCATCAACCTCCACCTTGCACCATAGCCTCTCCAACACATCCCCTAGACTCTCCACATCATCTCCCATGTGTCCTAACCTGATCACTAAGATTTCTTGGCTTCTAAGGGTTAGAAATGCTATAAATAGGGGTCTTGGGCATTCATTCAAACTCGCACCACACCTCCTCCTCTATAACCCTTATAGGCAGCAATAATTTGCTCCCTTATGATCCTAGGATCATTAAAGAAGTTCAAAGTGTTCAAGAAAGCGGAGATACCTAAATAATTTGAAGCCCCGGATAAAGATACAAGGTTACGAGTGGTCATTACTAACCGAATAAGACCCGTTTCCACCATTCTTTGGCTCCTGAAGCTCAAACACAGATTATAGATGTTCATAATTATGCTTCTACACCACTTATAATGTTCATTTGATCTAAATATAATCGTGTCTAAAGTTTCATAAACTCAAATTCTGCTCAATTTTCCATTTCATCCAAAACGCGTACACCCGAAAACCCTAATTTTGCGTTTTTATCGCGAAAAACTAAATGTTATAATGATTAAATATTGTTATAATCTATCATAGCCAATGCTTAAACTAATGTTAATATAACCACAATCTTGATTAATGAAGGAATTTGAACTTAATCTCTCCAGCCGCATTTACGTTTTGAAACCCTAATTTGACCCGTTTTGCTTCCTAGCCTAATCGAATCGTTATTTTAAACTTGTGTTACGTTAAAAAATCATATTTTAGTTTATTATAAATGTCTATTGAAATGTCTTAAAAATAGCTTGACATGGCAAATTTGGGACATGTTTTGTAATGATAAATCCAATGAAGGGGTTATTATATCGTTTACTTTTGAAACTTATAAACTAAAGGGGTCCTGAATATGTCTTTTTATCAAAGTTATAACTAAAGGGGTTATTTATATGGTCACTTTTCAAGTCCAAGGTGTACTTGGTTATATCTTTCAAAGTTGAAGGAACCAATTTCGTAAAAATGCAAACTCCAAGGGCCTATTTGCATTTTTCAAACCCCAGGGTCTAAATGTGACATTTAAAAAGTTTAAAATCATGTTTAAATCTTACTGACATAACTTTAATAAGTTTTTTGTGCTGTTAACATTACTAGGATATTGATTAAAACGCTTTAAAACCGATTTATCATATCATAATTCTAGGGATCTTCAATTTAAGGAGTTTCATCTTGGTATTACGTTCTGACTGAGTTGTTGGGTTTAACGGATTTAAAGTTGCCCTAGCTCCTCAAACGTTTACTAGATGATCTTTTGAATTATGATGGCCCAAACGGGTTACAATTAATTCCAAACTCCTCAATAAGCTAATAACTCTTAGAAACTAAATTTCTAGAGACAATCTTCCTAAGACTCAGAACAATTTACTAGGTTGCGTGACATGGCTGTTTACTATCATTTTGCTATATCAACCTGCCATGTAAGAATTAGTGTGATAAGGTCGTCACTTTCTTTTCAGAATATTTATTACATCTACTCCTATCCCAGGTGAGTTCATAGCCTCGATTTCATTTCTCTTTAATGTTTTCAAATACTCCGCGAGGGGGATCATGATATTCTTGTTACTAATTACTCTATTTAAATAATGATTTATCTCTTTACTCTGTATGATTCTTTGATCAAAGACTTACTGAATTCATAACACCATATTTCAATCTTTTGAATACTCTTTAACCCTGTGATACCTGATATAAACCATGAATGCAAGTTGTGTTTCTAAATGTCATGCTTATCTTGATATATTATTGCCTAAGTAGCTTCAGTGCCAATTATTTTTACATTATCATGAATCATTTTATTTACTTGAATTGCGAATTGATAACGTGGAATATTGTGAATCTAGAGTCTATTGGGGGTGACGGCTCCCGTTGGTATACCCATGCTTGGGGTAGCCAAACGCACTATATTTGTCCTAATGATGACCTTGGCAAGTTACCTCTTCACTGGGGGAAATTATGTCCATATACACAATATCACTATGGTGACTTTCCCTCGTTAATGTTATTGATGTCAATGAGCTTCTAGTCATCTGCAATAATAACTGTTACCGACTATGATTTTCCATGATAATTGTAGTTCGTTGCAATTATTACCATTTAAATTGGACTTGCATGACAACCATATGATAAATATTCAACTGTATTTCCATGATAAATACTGTTCTCCCATCGATATTAAATGTTCTCCTGTATAATTATCCCTATACATGCCAATATTTCCATTATAACTTGTATTTAACTATTACATTTCAAACCTATGAATTTCACTCAACCTTCTTGTTGACCCTTTTTATGCATGTTTATCTCAGGTAATTGAGCAACTTATGGTTTGGAGTGGGCCATCCACGGACATGAAGATCGGCTAAATACTTGTTTCATTCACATTTTATGGTTTCTAGATTTATAGGACCATGCATTTTGATTTAAAACTTTGATTTATAATGAATGATAAACTAAAATTTTTCGAAACAACGTCCTCTTTTAAAGTTGTTTTCTATGATTATGATTGTTGTAACATGAAGTTAATACCCCAGATTAGCTTCACGCTTGCTATATTGTAAAAATGGAGGGTGTTACATTGAACCTGCCTTTAAGTTGTGAAAAAACATTACAACAACCAAATGAGGTTGACTCTTTGATGCATTGGTTATCTAAATTCAAGAGGAGTCATTGAGTTTTTCAAATTTAAAAAGAAGTAGTGTGTCTGGATGAGATAACATGTTAAGTCATCAAAAATTGTCCCAAGATAAGGAAGGTCTTGGCTTTTCAAAAACTAAGAAAACCACTTCCAAGAGTCTAAGCAAACCAATAGTGTTTGTAAAAGGGAGTCAAAAAGAAAAATCGTGTTTTGATGATTTGTCTAAAGTATATTCTAAACCGGTATTTACTCAAACTCGAGTCGACCATAGACCACTCTTCCTAACACCTAATTTGAAATCTTTAACCTCGTACAATCAAAGCCCTCCATTCCAAAATAAACCTAACCTAAACAACCGACCATCTTTTCAAAAGAGAAAGAGTTATTACAACAACTAAAGGTCTTCACCACATTAACATAACTCATTTCAAAGGAGAGACAACTCCTACCCAGACCAACTATTTTTTAAGACAAACTTTGGACCAAGATTTCAACATGAAAATAATTTTTAATCAAGTCATTGGTCAACATTTTCAAGGTTTGGTCTTGAGAGACTTAGCCAATTGCTTCAAGACCTAAGGATGTTTAACTTGGGAGTGTCTTATGCTAACATCAAAGGACCCAACAACCATTGGGGACCAAGGTTGTGAGTTATATGTTTGTTAGGTATACGCTTGAACTGGTCTATTAGATTTTGGATAGTGGTTGGTCTAAGCACATGATCGGTAATAGAAGATTATCTACTTCATACAAGTAATCTTTAAGGAAAGGGTATCGGTAGACAAAGCATCAATGGTAGATCTTTATCTCATGGTCATGAAACAAAAATCGTCCATCAAAATCAAGCTAAGTTTTTTCTTTTATGTTTATGAATATTTATGTGCTTTATATTGTAGTTGTCAAAAATGATATGTGAATTTGTTTGATGCTAGGTAGCTTACTTTTGCCACAACTTTAAAAGTTAGGTGAACTTAGAAGCGTAAAGACAATTAACTTAAAGTTGGACTAAACATGCATATACGTTTAATGTAGAACTTGTGGAAATTTAATTGATATGGATGCATGAAAATACTTGTTAGTTTGAGAAATTAAACTTAGGAATGAAAACTAAAGTTATGTGCGGCATGCATAAATAAACTCATCTTAAATCTTAAACTAAGATAAACCAATTAGATGATTAAAGTTTTCACATTAATACATAACATCATGAGTCGTTCGCTTAATTACTTAATGCGTATATGTAAATGCCTAAATGAAAAATCTTTTGGAACATATACAAATAAATGAAATGCATGGTTATGTTGCTAACAAATAGATGGTTTAAGAGTATGTCAAAAATCAACAAGGTGATAACATGAAATTTTCTCACATCTACTTGCCATGATGAGTAATTAGTCACATTTAATTTGTTCACATGATTAAGTGTCTTTGGGAATGTCACAAGCATTAACTTACCAAACTTTCGAGAATATCATCCTAGCTTTCATAGAGATAGTTGCATGACATACTTGTGTGATTTTTGCGATAGATGATTAAATGCCTACTTGTGACTGTTTTTATGAGATTATGTGACTCTTGCTACTTATGATTGAAATGGTATGCATAGCAATTAGTTGATGGTAGGCTAAATGCTATGTGGTTATATGCTTACCTACCATGCTATTTGCTAAATGCTATATGCTCACTAGTTAATGACGATATCTAAAATATGCTTGCATGAAGAAATATGTTTTGATGATTTTTGCTTACATGACTACTTGCAATGATGGTAGTTGATTTCATGCTTATTGATAACATGCTAATTGTTTGGATAGCTATTAAAGATAGAAGATCATGAGCTCACAACTCCAACATGTTATCGTTAATATGATTCTAGGTGCTTAAATGGCTTAATTTGAATTCACACCTTACCCATTTAGGTTCGTTTGCTAGACATGCATCTTCAAAAGTTAGGAAAAATAATTGTTCAAAATAAGGTCATTGAAGGAAATGTGTATAATGCACATCTTTACGCTTTTCTAGATTTAGAATAATCTAGGCATTTTGGATAGGTGCTTGCTTTGAATTCTATTAAGCTCCTAAAGCTTGATTTATGCGCTTAGGAATTACGTGAAAGGCATGGAAAAGTTATGTTATAGTTTTTGAGGTCACCATATAGGTGTTAACTTTGAGAGGTTGTATTAATCTAGGAGGAGAGTAATACACGATGTCAATTACTCACTTAGGGATCCCCTCATGCTATAACTTGTCATTAGGTTGAAACTTATGCTTAGAACTTTCGTATGATTGCCATAATTAAGATACTGAGTGTGCTTGATTAGGTTATACATACGTAATATGCCTACTCATCTTTGGATGTAATTAGGATTGAGTTACAAATAAAAATCTACAACCTAGATCTTTGAACAGCCATCTCACCATAAGATTATATATGAGCCAAAAATACTCACATTGTTGGTGAAAGTATTGCACAAAATGTCTAAACATAATGCACTCAAATTTGCACTCATAGTAGGATTTTGAGTAGATGTCACAAATTAAGACTAGGCATGCATGCACTTAAAGCTAATTAGATATCTATCACTTCTTGCCTTGAACACATAGGTCTTAAGTCTTGCCCTACACAGGTCCCAGGATCGAAACTGGCTCTAATTTGAATATGCATTATGCTTACTTGAGTATATGACATATTGGTGCATGATTGATAAATATGTCTTATGAATAACTATGTGATGATGATTATGCATGTGATTGCTTGATTTTAACAACATTTGGATATGTATGATATGATACCACACTTGGACTAACCCATGTATTAAAGTTTCCAAATGGTAAGCTAACCCTTATTGGACTTGATCATGTGTATATGTTTCTTGTCTTATGTTTGCTTGTTGCTAGATGTAGCCAAGAACACTTTCAAAGATAATGCTCTTGACCCATGGATCCCCACCTTAAAAAAAGGGGAGCAACGATCTAGGAGGATCATGTACAATGGTATATATTCTTTTCTTCTACAAAGATATCAACCTTCCAATGAAAGACCAAGATCTCAACTTTTTTGATTTGACAAAAGGGGGAGAAGGAACGCAAAGCCTTGAAGCTTATTAAATCAAGCAATAACGGGAGAAGGAAAGCTTATAGAAGCAAAAGAGCCATAACATACATGGAGCTATGTAAGACTCAAGGTGAAGACAATGTTCAAGGCTTCACCAAATTATAAGGCCAAGATCAAGACGCATACCTCATCAATGACGGTCTTCATCTTCGCTATGTTTGTAATTGTATTTGCTTTTCAAAATATTATTTGTCATCATCAAAAAGAGGGAGATTGTTGATGCAACATTGACTAGGATCTCCTTTATGTTTTAATGATGACAAATAAACATTCATAAAACATAAAATAACAAACGATAGCCTAATCTAAAAAATCAGATATTCGCCTCTGGCGCGTTAGGCATGCGTCAGCGCGTGGCCAACGCGCCACTTGCGAAGTCTGTTTTTACAGATTTGATTTTGTCGGCTTTTCTCTTACCCGACACATGTGGAAACTTTAATAAAGGTAGGTACATGATATTTGAGAATTTGGAAACACTTCAAATGAGGTTTAGACTTAGAGAAGAGCAAAAACAAATCCTCCTATTTTTACATAAAACGCCAACTAAAATCTTTTATTAAACGCCTCTAGCCAAGGCCAAAACATCTTTCTAAACCTAGTATGATCATGCTCTCGACATACCAACAGTCAAAAGCATTCATTTGACCTTAATTCGGATTTATGATGATCCTAATCATGTAACGGGTTTGGTCAAACCAAGTCATAAGCCACTTTATGTAAACGCATCCTTTCCAAATATAGAATATGCTTTACTTGAGATGTAAAGTACTTAGCTTGTTTGCATCAAGATGATTAGTGATCAAATCCAATGTTGAATATCTTGGATTAAAGTCTAAATGATTAATCGAGTTTGTGGTATTTGGAAGTTAATCATACTTTGACTTTTCTTACTTTCTTACATACAGATGTTTTACAAACCAATTCCTCACATGTACAAGTCCTCATTTCCTTTGCACAATCCTTCTACCTATTCTAACTAATCACTTGTTAAACCTTCTTACCCAACAAGTGATTTCTTTCTTCCACATACACACCAAACATCTTTTTCCTTAAACCATCACATAATCACATATGCCCACCTTTTTTTCTCTTATTGGCAATGTGATTATTCACCTAAATCAATCCTTTTATTTCACTCTTAAACATTCTCAAACTCATACTTCTCATCCTAATCCTTATCACCTTCTTACTAATCCTTTTTAACACATTTCAAACATAAACTACCTTCCCATACATAATCCTTCCTCACATAAACCTTTCTAACAATGCCAACTCATATTCCTTACACATGTACTTCTTATGTACCTTGTGTACCTTTGTGTCCCCAACATTCCCTACCAATATCTCCCATATCTTTTCAAAACAATTCTCTACCACATACTCACTATTTATCTTCTTCCCCATACAATTCAAATCACACACACACATACACTTCCTCTCAACCCTTGATCAAGACATGTCAACAATCCAACTTCCCACACTTATATCTTCTCCACCATTGGATTGTTTCTCAAACAAACATAAACTCTCTTCTAAACACTCTCTACTCACTCACATAACAAACACAACCTCTTTACAACCCTTGATCATGCCACTTAACCAAGTGTACACTTCTCATCTTAACCCTTCATTTCAAATGAGCTCAAGAGGCTCCCTTCAATCACATCAAGTCACTTCATGACAACCCATTGCCAACCTATCCACAACTCATCTCTTTTATCCAACATGTGGTTAATTGAATTTTAAATTCAAAATTTAAATTCCTTTCTCCCTTTCTGACTAGTAAAGAATATTCCCTTAGTATCTAACTAACCCTTCTAACCCTTAGTTGTATCCCAACTAGTCCAGTTACACATTTGAGGAATACCCAAAATGCCCCTTTCGATAATTCTTTTCTATCTCTACTTTATCGGATAAGCAAAACGCTTTTAATACTTTACAAACGTATTTATCAAATGGATATTTGAGTTGGTTGACCGTGATTAAAAATAATTGGGGGTTTAGCAAGAACAGGTAGTTAAAAGCCAAAAATCCTAAAAAACCGGAGTCAGGATTTTGGCACGCTGGCCACGTGCTAGCGTTGCGGCCAGCGCGTCAGACTCGAAATGGAATTTACCATTTTGGGTTTTTGGCCTATAATTACTCCTCCTTGGCTCTTGTATTCCTCACCTCTTGCCATTCTTTCTTCCTCACTTTTCTCTTCTCCTATCCTCTAATTCTAAACATCAAAGTGTTACAATCTACTCATTCTATCATCTATTGAAGTACGCATCTCCACAAGAGAGACACGCAAGTACTTAATCCACACTTGTGTGTTAGTAGTCGAGGGTCTTCTTATCGAGTCTCTAGGTTAGGTTAAGACTTGGTTCAACAATCTATCTTTCAATCAATCGAGTTGTAAGGGAAGTGTTGTATCTGTTAGATCAAGCCTAGATCATTAGGGATCTATTTGGGGTTTATTAAGCTTCCAAGGGGAAGTGGATAGTTTTCCTAGTTGATCTAAGTGATCCTAGAGCTCAAGTCGAATCACGGGTTCTTAGGGGTGGATTTCAAGGGCGGAATACCTTAGGTAGTAACTCTTTTGTATGAGCGCTGGTCTTTGTTGAAAGCCGATGGAGTTAAATTGTAATACGGTTTGTAGTCCACCATAAGGATTATACTAGTATAGTATCGGAGTCGTGGATTTGCAACTGGATGTACGAAATGACTAAACCCCCCTTTCTGAACCATTATATATCGTGGTTTCATTCTCTCTCTCACTATCTCTATCTACTTATTATTTCTTTGCTAAGTAGGTCATCACACCACTCGGCTCTTTCGAGACTTAAAGTTTTATAAACTTTGAAGAAGTCAAGAAAACCGTATTCACCCCCCTCTACGGTTCTACAATGGGCTTGTGAAGTTGATAAAAATCTAAAAATGTTGACAGCCCACATGTATTGGGGTTGCAAACAAATAACTTGGACACATTTAGGCTCAATTATTTTATAAAATTTAAAAACTCAAAGTACAATGCTAAAGCTATATAAAAAATTTATAAAAACTTATTCATATATTCTTGTGTAATATTTCTATATCCTAAGACGCGACTTTATTTTTAGGTTGCTTTTAGAATTTTACTCGGCTTCCCGACGCTTCATTTCTCGTTATCTTTTCTCGGTCTCTCGACGTTATTTCATGCCATGTATCATATTGCTAAAGGTGAGTTCATAGCCCCACTTTTACTCATTAACTATTTTATGAACTCCTTGGAGGAGATACATGCTACTTTTTACATATGGACACAAGTGTTTAAACTGTATGCTTATCTTGATATATTATTGCCTAAGTACCACTACTGCCATTAAGTCCCCTATATCATGAACCGTTAATTACTTTTTGTGAAGTAAACGTGAATGTTGTGAATAGATCTATTGTGACTGACAATCCTCGTCCGGGTATGCAACAACTAATACCATGTCAAACGGACGCATTTAACATTTCATGTAATACCTAGGTGTTTTCGCAGAACATTAATTCTCGGGGCACAAATCTGGATAGGATTTGCACGTAACGTTAAAGTTCAAAGTCATGAGCTTAGTACAATAATTGATGTTTTCGAATTTTGAATGTGTTTCATTAGTCATCGTTAACCAAAATCTTGTGGTCCAATGCTTTACTTATAAAACCTATGAATTTCACTTAACATTATTTGTTGACATTTTTAGCATGTGTAACACCCCCAAATTGGGTCGCAGCAGAATAAGGGTCCGGGGCGTGTTACTTCTCAGATCAATAACACAAGATATATATAGAACGACCAAAAAGTCGTTTTAAAACTGATACATTGGATTTAACAAATATTTGATACAAATAGCCCGAAGCTTTAACTTGTTCCTTGTTATTATTACAAAGATACTGGTTCCCAACACATGAGTTTCCCAAAACATAATGCAACCATATCTTTAGCATGACATCCCAAAACAAAATCACCAATGTATCCTTGGCACCTTATGCTTACTGATCTCCTAAAAAACATTGCTTTAAAACGTCAACAATAATGTTGGTGAATTCATAGGTTTGATAAATCATATATTGTAGGACCACAAGATTTCCCAAGTGTATGATAATGCAACAGATGCAGACATCATATAAATGTAATTACGTTGCCCTAAGCTCATGATACTGAAGCTCGACATAAATGAATACCATATAAATGGCCTACATTGCCCGTGATGATGTTCTAACCCGCAACATCCTATGTTCGACATGGTATACGTTTGTTTGCCCAGTGATAGCTAATCACCCGAATGGGGATGTCAATCCCAATAGATCTATTCATAACATTCGCGCTCACAATCCAGTAATTGACAGTTCATGATAATGGGCTCAAATTGGGTTATCGCTACTTAGGCAAACTCGTAATCATATCATAAAAATTAACCACTTGTGTCCAGTTATAAAACAGTGCATGTTTTCCACCCCAAAACTTTGTAAAAACAAATCATGTAAAACAGGGGGCTATGACTCACCTTGAGTGAGCGTATGTCAAGTATATCACAGATAATGCGTCACGTAAATCGTCAGATGCAACCTATTTAAATTAAGGTCGTATAAGTACTAATCACATTGGGTAATTACTACCATGCATAATTCTATATAGCTAATCACCATCTAATTGTTTTGGAAAATTTGTGTTTAATAAGTTAAAACGTTTATAATTACCGTTGTAGTAAAACTGGCGTAACTTTCGCGTTTTAAGCCCGATTTTGACGTTTCTTATGCCCACGCTTTCGTATTAGGACGAGTTATCATAATTTGACATTTTCATATTTTTTATCCTCTGATGAACAGTACTTTTTACTGTTCACACCAGTTATAAAGTTATTTTTATAGTTTTAGTTATCGTAAAACCCGTAAACGTCGTATTTTATTCGTTATAGCTCCGTTTTTAGCGATTCTTTCAAGCACGTTCTCGTAATTGAAAGTTATATTTATTTATGAGGTTTACAAAAATAAATGTTTCTGTCATGAACAGTAACTTTTATAAAAATAGTTTTATAAAAGTATTAATTGTCGTAAACTCGCGAAATTCATAACTCATTCGTTATTAATTGAAAATTTTCGTTTCTTATCAATTTGGAATCCTAAAAATATGTGTAATCTGTTAAAAATACTAAACTTGCTGTTTTATATAATTTTTATAAATTGTTTTATAAAAATTCTTTTATAAATCCGTTTATTTATCGTATAACTTGTTTTTACCGTAACTTTTTTGTTATTTATCCGGTTTTCAAGTTTCTTACATGTCCGGATTCGTCTTGAAATGTAGTATTTTAAAAAAATATAAAATAAATATATTTTTATACGAATTTTTGGCAGAAAGTTGTGATGACTTCCTTAAGTCCATATTTAACTTTTGTTTTCATACTTTCAACTTTTTAACTTTACCACAAGTCTTATATATACCATATATGTTATATGTGTTACATATAATAAGTCCATTAGTCCACATATTATCCATTTGTCCAAGTTACCAAGATGTACAAGTCATAAACATCTCATGAAAACATAAACTTTACTTAAGTACCTTTTTAACTACAAGTTCATACTTGAACTTTTTATACATTAACCAAGTGTGTACAAGATTTATGCTTCCAATATAACTTTATTTTAGTGATCATATAACATAACCAAAAGTCCATAAACAAGATTAACATGTCATTTGCATTACTTTTACTTGTAACATATTAAGTTAACTTTATAAACCCTAATTTGTATTTATCCATTTTTACACCAAAACAACATGGTACAATCCTTTTACATCCATTTTAACATGATCTCATTAACATCATAACATGTTTAAAAGTGAACAAATCCATAATTATAAGTAAAAATCCTTTTTACATGTTAAAAAGTCCTAAATGGTGATTTTGCTATAAAGACTAACATATGCATAAAAACTCATGAAATGAAAAGATAAAGGTGCTAGATAACCTTAATGATGAATGATGATGTTGAGAAATAAGAGCTAAACCCTTGCTTAGACTTAAAACCAAAGCTAGCAACCAAGAAAACCCTAGTTTTCCATATAAAACCCTAGCTTTCCTTTTCTTGATAACTACTTGCAAATGGTTAGCCAATGCTTGGAAACATCTTAGAATATCTTAGGAATGATGTATGTAGGTGTGTATAGGTGGTAGAAAATTTGGTATGGATTTATTAAAAAAGGGTGTTTGAGCCGTGGGCTTTAGGGAGGACAAAGGAAGAGTTTTTGTTTGATTTTTGGCTAAGTCTTGTATGTATGTGCTATCTATCACTTGATACTTGCATTATATGAGTTAGGAGGGTCAAAAGAATGCAATAGTTGTAAAGAACACAATGAGGGTATTAAGGATGACTTATGGTCATGTCTTTGGTAAAAGAAACACAACATGGCTAGGTTTAATGCAAGTGTGATGTACAAGACCAAGTTGATGATTTTTTTTCTTATTTCTTTGTATCAATTGCCATAAATCCGGCCTATAAGAGATATATATGATATATTTGAGTTAATTTTATGTATTGGGTATAAAAGTGGGTATTTGTTGAAGCGTAGAAAAGTTTTGGTGGTTCCGGGAATGCCTAAACGCATTTTATCGCGAAACGTATACACTTTACGTATCCGATAAAAATAAAATGAACAAAGACCATAATTATTCTCAAAATAATTATTTAATACTTGATTGATGTAAACATTTAATCGTTTGATGCCCGTTTACATTGAACGCTAATTTTTGGCGTACGCGATTAAACTTAACGTTTACGATTTAAAGCAAACACGTACAATACAAAAGATTCATTGTAGATTTATCGACGTCGTCAATGACTTGAAAACACGGGGTGTTATAGACTTCCCTCGTTAAACGAGCCTTGTCCTCAAGGCTCACGATGCAGCACTTGACGACGGTGTCTAGAAACCACAGCCCAAACGGGGATGGTCAATCCCGATAGATCTATCCACAACACTCGCGTTTAATATACTAGTATCTAAAGATTGATTGGAGAACAAGAATACTTACGAAGATAAGTACTAGTTATTTGTAAAGAAGATGTGTATAACTTATTTGTTTAAGAGATTATGTTTGTTTATAGAAAAGATCATGATAAGTTAGAAAAGTATTGTAAGCCTTGTAGGACTCCTTGGTGTATAAAATGAGGTCATATGGTATAATGTTAGATGTACATCTTTGATATTTGTAGCTTCAAGGTTTTGTAAACCCTAACAATATTAAGAGTGTTCGTTTTATATTAAGGCTGAAAGTTTAGTAATCTGTCTTGTTATTGATTTTGTTATTGTTTTATTAGAATTCTTCTTAATATCATTGACTAGATTCTGCATAGTCTTTGATATATTCAATCAAGGTTTCTACCATAGTTGTCTTGGATTTATTCAATACAACTAAGATTCTTACAAGCTAAGCAAGATCTATCCAAGTGGGATCAACAACGTCTCACCCGCGACCTATAATAATGGTGCGCGTATAAGAATATATTTATAAGAAAAATGCATAAATTGCATATGTATGTAAAATATATATATTCTGACATATATGAAATCTTATATCGTAGAATTTATGAGTGCGCCAAACTTACTTATTTATACCCACTAAAATGATCCGCCTTAAGATTAACTTCATTTTAACCCTCCGACTAATATTTAATTTTAATTGATAATTACACATTTTGTCTCTTCGTTATAAGGATTAGACAATCCTGATGCGAACGAAAATAAAATACTCACATATTAGTTGCAAATTTAGTTAATATATTTTACGCCTACTCATTTGCTAAAATATTAATTGATTAATCTTAAAAATTTCGTCATGTTGACTTTTATTTATAAATTTTCTTAAGTCTGACCCGTCCAAAACGACCCGCTAGATTAAGTTTTCAAGATTCGGACTCTAAAGCATTTTGATGTAAAACGACGTTACGGACAACTTTTTAGTTTTAGCCGAGACCCGAAATCCAACAGAAAATGAACAAAATACCCCCTACAAGTTTTTGCAGAAACTTTATTTTTCTAACTAAAATGTAGTATCTAATACTATGCTTTTCAACCCGTTAATACACGTTTTCAGCCTTAATTATCTTCGCGGAAAGGTAAAACGGCATTTTAAACAACTTTTTAGTTTTACCCGAGACTCAAAACTCGACAGAAAATGCCGAAAATGCCCTTTTCGATTCTGCAACAACTTAAAAAATTCAGCAAGTGCTGATTGGATTTTTATAGTTTTTCAAAATTTCAAACGGCCGCCAAACGTTCGTTTTTAAGAGTTATGAAACGATCCATATATCGAATCGAAGCTACAGATATCCTCTACCACATTCTAATGTCTAAAATCAGATTAAAAATATTTTCGACACCCAAAATCGACACACAAACTTTCTGCAGTAAAAGTGACACTTAAAAACTCCGCCAAACCCTATTTTTCGCACCCAACAAGCTTCAAAATACACCTAGCTAACCTATCTCCGCCCACTAACATCTCCAATCAATAATCCAACCTCAATACACAACATGCACAATGATCCATGGATTCTTAGTATAAAATTAAACACATGTATACATAATAAAATTAATCAGCATAAAAGGGGTTTAGAAAATACTTACAAACACAATAGATTGCAAGAAACCAAAGACACACAAATCCCTTTGGGTTTTCCCTTTGAGCCGAAACCAACACAACACTCTTTTATCAAAACTCTAAGGGCTCGTTTGGTTCACAGAATGTTTTTGACGGAATTGAAATCTTTTTAAGGAATTGAAATGTTAAGGAATGGAATATTTAAGAATTGTAATCTTTAGGATTTGGAAACTAAAGGAATTAGAATTTGCAAAACCTAGCGCGTATTTGGTTGGGAGAAAATGAAATGATGAAAAAAGAAATACTTTAAAATATTTTTTTTAAATCTTATTTAATTTAAAATTATTTTAATACATAGTATATTTTAAATAAATAAAAAATAAAAAATAGGTTTTATATAATATGTATGTTTGGTAATGTTTGAGTGGCGTTATTAACCACTTTATATAGGGAAATGTACCAAATTCATCTTAACTTTTTAATTATTTAAATAACATAAAAATAAATGGAGTGTTTGTTTGCAGGTTTAGTAGGAGTTGAATAAAACACTAAGAGGGTGTTTGGTTTTTAGTTTTGTAGGAGCACATCAATTGAATAAAGGGTGTTTGGTTTATATGTTATGTTTATTTTGTATTTTTATTATTTTTTTTCTAAAACATTTATACTACAATATTTGATTTAAAACACTAAGTTAAAATATTAAAAAGTGTTTAAGTACTATTTTTGACACGGATTCGGTAAAACACGGGAAAAATCATAAAATACTAAAATAACAATAAATTGACTTCCGGAGCGAAAATATATAAAAATTTTAATTTCTTAAAACACTTAACTGATAAATATTCTAAGCATGACTCGGGAATAACCAAAAACGACGATTTTTACCAAATCGGCTAACAAGTAAACACGAAACTTTTATTCAAAGGTGGAAATAGGAACGGATTTGAGATTTATTGTGACGTAAAAGTGCGAGATGTTACAGCCATTCCCACATGGAAGGAAGCGCCGTCCCGGTGCTCTATTGCCTATTCTATGGGTGCGCGGTCGTACACATTCGGAAAGCTCCATATAACGTGATTACAGGTCGAAAGGAAGTTCAATAAGCATTTGTACTCAAATACGCCTAATATTATGATAGCGATTAGAAGAGTAAAGACAATGAATGATTCGTACGAACGCATCACTTGTTAAAAGAGACGCACGCCATATCGGATACACATTTAGAAATAATCAAATGAACAAATTAGGAACCAAAAGAAGTCTAAAGAATTCGTATGAAGGTAGTAACGATAATGATTTGACGCGATAAGAAAATGATATATTCGTACAAAACGGATTACAAATCGAAAGAAAGGTTATTGTACGAATTCATACACTTAAGACCACTCATTACAAATCGTTATTTACATCCAAGGTCGTCCCAATCATGGTAAATAAGAATTAGTAATTATAGTTCAGTGTTTTTTAATTTCTTATTCAAGATGTAGAGGCGTTCCAATTCATTTCAATTAACGGGTAATTATAAATTAGCCTACTTAAGCATTGTCACAACAATAACACGAGATCAAAACAATGTTACGTTAACAAGAAGGAGTCTCCTCGGCGGCATGATTCTTTAAAATCATATGAAGTAACGAGAAGATTAATGAGACGTTAGTCAATCGCGTTCTAAAGGCAAGTGCCAAAAGACGGCACGATCCGAGGTGACAAGATAAAGTCGTATTCCCGTCAACATAGAAGAACTTCATAAAGATGGATTACGAAATCACGTATGCGATTCAAAAGCATAAGAAGAGTGTTCAAACTTAGAGTCGAATGTTAAACTAATCAGTGGAATTGACAAACTACGCCGAATTTCAATATCATCAAAAGGGACCAAAGTAAAGTTGCGAAAAAGTTCGAAGTTAATTGTAAGAGATCAAAGGAAAATAGAGCCCATAATGTCTAGGTTATCCTTTATATAATACCAATATCAACGCTCAAGGGAGTAAATGAGAAATTAGGAAGTACGTGAAAATCAAAGTGATCAATATTTATATAACTGACCGATATAAGGATAAAATGTAAGGCGTCGTAGATTAGACGTATGAGAGGAAATCATAGCCATGCGTTAAATACTCGATTTATCCATGTAAATTGTAGTATAGATGCAAAAGTAGAGCTTATATGGATCAGAAGCATTGCGCATCGCGAATATCGGGTCAACGGTGAAGTCTCTTAAAATTTTTTCGAAAAAATCGATTCTAGTTTTAGGTTTTGGAAAAACAACTTGTTCTCTATAACAGTGCCGATGATACACAATCTGTTAATCAGATCCTAAAAATATTATAGACATACCGTCAGCAAATACCTCTTGGGGTTGTACTTCACTAGCATGAAGGTACATGTTACAGAAAACGACTCTAAGTGAGACGTTTTTAAAAGTCACCATCTGCATATTTTTTATAATATCAGAGTTACAACAGTCCCATTTATAATTGTATTACAAATATTGTCAAACGTCGCGATTGGAAATGGTACTGTAATATTTAAAGCCTTCAAAGAAAAATATTGTATCCGCGCGACTCGAAATGCTCCATTGTCCAGTAGCAATATAATAATTGAGAAAATACATGCAAATCTGTCAACAATAATTCGCTTGGTGAATTCATAGGTTTATGTAAAAAGCAGTATTGAAAACGCTAAATAATGTCTCAGTTAGAAAAGTAGCGTTACACATTTTAAAGTATTAATTTCTGAATCCATCTGGAGTGATTCAATAAGTCAAGAAACGTTTAGTAGGGCCAAAGAGACCTTTAAGTTAATGTGAAGAGCAGAAACATATTCACAAGTTTAAATGAAAATATATATTCTATTGCGCTAGCTTTGACACTGAAACTTACATGGCATTACGATCCAACCAGAAATCAAGTTTGTGTGCCCCAAATCACCTTCAGACGAATGAGTTAGTAGATATGCTGTCTTTCCCTCAGCGAGATAGCCTTCTGAATCGAGAGTTCTTATTGATGTTAAAAATGTTCTGAGATAAGTTCACATGTCCAGTCCCCATAATGGTAGACAGACAGTACGAACTACCCAGATGACTGCGACACTTGCTCCACGGGCGCCCTCTACCACACCCCACCATGGTCTATGTACCGCTTGATCTGGTCCACATCATAGCGTTTTTAACGTTAGTAGTAACTAAAGGTTCATGATAAAAAAGGGGGAACTTTAATGGCAAAAATGGTACTTAGGAAATAATAAGATCTTGAAAATATCAAACACTTGAAAAACACTTGTTGTATATTTAAAACAAACTAATGTGTGTTTAATTTAAAACTCAGGTCCAATGATATGTATTCAATGCACCTCAAAAATCATGTAGTAAATCAATGTCATGGGTTTAGTAAATTCATGAGAAAACATCGTTTTACACACATGTTCGAAAATAGTCATGTAACGCTTATGTAGTAGAAATCAATGAGTTTACTTGGTAAAACGAGCATGTATTCTCACCCCGAAAACAGTTTATGAAAACCATTAAAAGAGAAAAGGTGAGGCTATCAACTCACCGAGAAGCAATGAAGTATCGAACGAGAAATTTAACAAGGAGAAAACGGCGACAACGTCTTACCCGCGACATATAATAATGGTGCGCGTATAAGAATATATTTACAAGAAAAATGCATAAAATGCATAAGTATGTAAAATATATATATTCCGACATATATGAAATCTTATATCGTAGAATCCATGAGTGCGCCAAACTTACTTATTTATACCCACTAAAATGATCCGCCTTATGTTTAACTTCATTTTAACTCATTCTGACTAATATTTAATTTTAATGAAAATTGCTCATTTTGACCCATTATAAAGATTAAGACATCTAGATGCAAACGAAAGTGAAAGACTTACTTATTAGTTGCAAATTCAGTTTTAGTTAATATATTTTACACCAAATCATTTGCTAAAATACTAATTGATTAATCTTAAAATTTTCGACATGTGGACTTTTTATTATAAATTTTCTTAAGTCTGACCCGTCCAAAACGACGCGCTAGATTAAGTTTTCAAGACTCGGACTCTAAAGCTGTTGATGTAAAACGATGTTTTATATTTTTCGAACCATTTTTAGTTATAGCCTAGACCCTCAAATCATCACCCTTGTGCACAAAAACCCATCAAGTTACTGCAACAATTATATTCAACCTAAACAAACACTTTCATAAATCACTCCTATATCTAAATAACCTATAACACTCTAAAAACTCAAAGCATACACCACTGTATTAACATAAAAACTCAACTTACCACAAAAAAGCCTAATCTACCCGTAGAATCAAAAATTAACAGGTCCCATCCTAAAATCTTCCTATTCATCAAATCCATCCCAAAAAAATCAAAGACACAAATAAAGAAGCACCGAAAGAACTTATGGCGCATCCAAAACCCATCTCCTTCCCTATCATTTCTCTACTTTCTGCACCACTCAAAAACTTCGTTCTTATGAGCGTCTCACGTGCCCGTGCATATATCTCAAAACACCACCCGTACAACCAAATTGCACGAACACCTCCTCTCATAAATTAAACCCAAAATCATTTTAGAAAAATTTTACCACCTCCAATGAATCACAATCGACCCTCCCACCACCCACCTGCGCCACAACAACATTCCTGCAGTAGAATATGCCACTCCTTCCACTCAAACTTCGCACATCAAATGCTTAATTTTCGCACCCCACACGCTACAAAACTAACATCCGACCACATACCCCCTCTTTCTAGTCACTAACACATCATCCCACCCCCCCCACCACCCATATACCCCCAATTCAACTAATCCCAACTCTTCACCTACCACAACATTGCACATTAAGATCCCCATACCCATATCGATATAGATACTCCTAAGTACATACCAAGTTAAACACATGCATACATAATAAAATTAATCAACATAAAATGGGTTTAGAAAATACTTGCAAACACAATAGATTGCAAGAAACCAAAGACACACAAACCTCTTTGGGTTTTCCCTTTAAGCTTGGAATCAAATTCCAATTCCATAAGAATATTGAAGAACACGCGAACTAAACGGGGCCTAACTTTTTATAACCCATAATCTTACATTCAAACACTTTATGCTTCAATTATACCCAAAATCAATATAATCTTCAAAAATCAAAAACTTAATAAAAGTCTTGCATGTTGTTTTTACTAGTAAGGATTGATAAGGATTAATATGGGTATGATATAGGAATGATTGGAATTGATTGAAAAATCTTTGGTGATGATTCTTGATGGTGTGGATGTTGGTTCGAATAAGCAGAGAGGAGAGAGTAGGAGACGTTTTTTTTATATCTGTTATAATTATGTGTGTTTTGGTAATGTTTGAGTGGGTTAATACCACTTATATAGGGAAATCAAAATGCTATCTTAACTTTTAATTAATTAAATAAATAAAATAAATGGAGTGTTTGTTTTGAAGTTTAGCATGAGTTGATAAAACATAAGAGGGTGTTTAGTTTTTAGTTTAGTAGGAGCACATCAATTCAATAAAGGGTGTTTGGTTTATATGTTATGTTTATTTTATATTTTTATTGTTTTATTTTTTTAAAACATTTATACTACAATATTTGATTTAAAACACTAAGTTAAAATATTAAAAAGTGTTTAAGTACTATTTTTACACGATTTCAACAAAACGCGAGAAAAATCATAAAATACTAAAATAACAATAATTGACTTCCGAAGCGAAAATATAAAATTTTTAATTTCTTAAAACACTTAACTGATAAATATTCTAAGCACGGCTCACGAATAGTCGAAAATGACGATTTTCACCAAATTGGCTAACAAGTAAACACGAAACTTTTATTTAAAGGTGAAAATAGGAACGGATTCGAGATTTAATGTTGACCGTAAAATACGAGATGTTACAGTCTTCCCACCTTAAGGGAGCGCCGTCCCGGTGCTCAATTCGCCTTATCTCCATATGGGTTACGACGGTCGGTACACATTCGGAAAGATCCATATAACATATTACAGGTCGAAAGAAGTTAAAATAGCCATTTGTACAAAAGCAATAATGATAGTGAATCGAAGAGTAATGACAATGAGTGATTCGTACAGACGAATTACTTGTTAAAAGAGACGCACGTCATGTCGGATACACGTTTGGAAATAATCGAATGAACAAATTTCAAACCGAAAGAAGTCTAAAGACTCATTCGTATGAAGGTAATAACGATAATGATTAGATGAACGAAGAAAATGAATTATTCGTACATACGAATTACAAATCGAAAGAAAGTTGTTCGTAGGAATGCCATACACTTAATCCCACTCATTTACAAGTCGTTATTTACATCCAAAGGCGTCCCAATCCATGTAAATAAGACTTAGAAATTTATGGTTCAACGATTTATAATTTCCTTATTCAAATGAAGAGGCGTCCCAATTCATTTCAATACGATAATTATAAATTAGCCTACTTAAACATTGTCACAACAAAACACGAGATCAAAACAAGGTTACGTTGAGAAGAAGGAGTCTCCTTGGCGGCATGATTCTTCAAAATCGTAAGAAGTAGAGAGAAGAATAATGAGACGTTAGTCAATCGCGTTTCAAAGGTAAGTGCCAAAAGACGGCACGATCCGAGGTGACAAGTTAAAGTCGCGAAAAAGTTTGAAGTTAATCGTAAGAGATCAAAAAGAAAATAGCCCATATGTATAGGTATCCTTATATAATACCAGTATCAACTCTCAAGGGAGTAAATGAGAAATCAGAAAGTACGCGAAAATCAGAGTGATCAATATTTATATAACAGACCGATATAAGGTAAATAGTAGAACGTCATAAGATAGGCGTAAGAGGGCGAAATCATAGCCAAGAGTTAAATACTCATTATCCATGTAATAGTAGTAGAAATGAAAAAGAGAGCTTATAAGGGATCAGGGAGCATGCGCTCGCGGATATCGGATAACGGTGAAAGACTTTTAAGATCCTCGGAAAAAGGTTGATCCGCACGAAACGTGCTCGTTGAGTAATATATAGTATATTATTTCCCGTAGGATGTGAAAATTGCTTGAGGACAAACAATAATCAATCTTTCCGGAGTCGAAGTCCCAACGAGGTTTGAATTGAACAAATCACGATTATGTATTCGAAGTATAATGCTTGATTATCTTTAAAGGTTTTTGGTTTTGAAAACTATTTTTTTAATACTAAGAAAATTATACTAAAATTATGCTAACAATTAAGCTACAAGAATTATGCTAAAAATGATCTAAAATATTATAAAGATGCAAATGGTTGCTAAGTGATGTGAAAAGTTCATTAAGTGTGAATTAAGGTTCATTAACGAATTAATGTCCTTAGAAAAGAATTTTATCTCACAGCGTTGGCTTATTTTGATAAAAACCTCTTAAAAAGAAATTAATTACTAGATGTGTAGTTTAACTATTTTTTCGGATTTTTCCCTTTAAAATATTAAACCACAAATCTAAATAATCCAAAATTATTAATCAATTAAACATTTTTCAAATCCACACATCCCAATTCACAATTTCACGTAACAAGCACTAATAAAACTACTCGCTACTCATAATTATCAAATAAGCAAAGCAAAACATTTTTAAACTAAGCTACACTATTGAATTGAAAAATGATAGAAAATTGAACCGAGTTAAAGACCCACAATTAAACAAATACCACCCGATTTATTTAGCTAAAACAAATAATCAAATTCGGTCTAGCTAAATAAACCCTTAAGCTCCACGCCTCGTGAGTTGACCGGTACCAAAATGTCAAAATACACTCAAAATACAAACTGTTAACATTTAAACAATTTTATATCAATCAAGTAACCAATTTGCACTAAATCTGCTACAATACCAAATGCAATCCAAACGAAGCCCATCACTATTATCGCAGGCCCAAACATTATGATAGCTAGTCGCAAACCTTATAACTAATTAAATCAAACGAAGGCCCAAGTGG